>JAUMHH010210514.1:0-12781 GCA_032359455.1 Chlamys rubida | reverse complement strand
AAATTTGTAGTACAATATAATATTTAATGAGAATATTTGCTATGACTGCTTAAATATTCAGGTGAGCGATACAGGCCTTCTGGGCCTCTTGTTTCCTTGACCTATGACCTTGACTGTCAACAGTATCATCCTCTGGTCATGTCCAATCATTGTACAGAGTTTTAGTGAGAATGAATGAACGGACAAAGACGTTACTCTATCCTTCTGCATCTCTGCAGTTATGAGGGAATGATAAATTCTTTGCTTTTCATAATTTCTAGTAGAAATGAAATCTATGTATTTTACAGCAATTACCAAACACATCTTTCTAACTTATATTAGACACTCTTGTTGGCCTGGATTGAAGTACACAGAGGGTCTAAATTTGGGAGAATACCGGAGTACCTTGAGAAAAATGACCCAATACTTATTCACGTCTAATATTAATTTTAAGGTTGTTATATTAGGATTTATCAATCCTTGGGAGAAGAAAGGTATACTTAAGGTACTCAGATATTTTGCAACACAATTTTGTTAATTTAAAAAATATACATGTGACTGGCTTTATCAACTGTGTGTCTCCAGATTACAGTTTGAATGTTGAATCTAGTGAGTGGATTGGCTAACAGTTTATAGAATGTTGTTTAAACTTATACATTGTTTACCTAAAGCATCTGATTACAATTCATGGGAAATGCACATATTGAATAGATACAGAACTATATATATATACTAAACTCATTCAGCCCTGAACAACACAACAAATTATAACCAACTTAACTGACAACTTTCAAATTCATGCATTAGTAAAGATTTTTGTAAGTATGTGTCATATTTACATTTTTCTGGAATATTTAATTTTCACGCAATAATTGCCATAATTGCTTTTACAGAAAATGTGTTATATGCTATGGCTTGATAACATTAGATCTCTGAAAATTAAGGCCATGATGGGCATATTTTAGAGGGAAAAAAAAGAAAAAAAATATTATTATTAAAACCTAATGAATTATTTCTAATTTTCAATCTTTAAAGCATTATGAACATAATTTTCTCCATTAAAATGCATTTAGAATAGATATACCACTATTGTGTGCATAAATGATGTTTCATGTTTTGTGATTAAAATTGCTTGTAAACCTGATAGAAAAGAAAGAGCTAATTCATTGATACAGAATTTTGTTGCAGAATGTAACATTGTAACTTTATGTACCGTAAATTTCATAATTATTCCTGGAAAAAGGCTTTGGTCTTGAGTTCCCTTTCAGTTGATTTTCTGATTCACAGAAATCATTCCAAAATATATTCAGCATATCCAGGGATTTTTTTGCATAGTTTTACAGCCGAATACAGACTGCTTCCCCTTGCAAAAACAAGTGTTGTATTTTTCCAAAATGAAGGAAAAATGAGGAATATTCTTCCCAATTTCAATAAATATATTTCTATATTTTCTTAATTCATATATAGGAACAGGCTGCTATAAAATTAAGGAAGAAAAATCACTGGTATCACCAACTGCCAAGAGGATTGGAACTCCAAACGCTCTGAACTCAATTACACAGACACACTTTCAACTAGGCTTTCAGGTGACATCTAAGCCTAGTTAAGCTAAACAGCTTTTAACAATGTAATAATGGATTCTCCTTCATGTTGTGTCATTCAAATGAAAGTTAACACTACAGTGTGACCAGGGACATCATTTTGTATAGGAACTTCTTTACATCCGTCCTCTCTGGTTCCTCAATGCAATTCGGCAGTTCTTTATTTGAGAATGGTGTCAGTTTCAGTGGAGAAAATGACCACTTGTCCCGCGTGTTTGGACAGTGCCTAAGAGACCTCACAATACTGATAATTGGGTGGACATTGGCTATTCTTTGGGTGGACAATTCCCACATGAGGTGTAGTCGAGTGTCTGCAATTGTTGCCTGACAGTCGCCACAGGCCACTGTCAACTAACTCCCAGGGGGCCGTGCGAGGAAGTATTCAGGGGCCGAGCGGGGCGGGCATTGTCTGACAATCAGATGTAATATGCACTGGTGAATATTTACTAATCTCAGGTAAAATTGGCCGAAAAAGTACGACCATGTGGAAGTGTGTTAAAGGCATCTTGTATAGCTCTGTACGGTTTTTCTTTTTATGGTCACCCAAAATACAGTCTTGACATGAAATGTGTAAGACTTTTGTGTTAGGAACGGAAACCTGTCCATGAATTGATTTTCAGCTAATTGTGTGGAACCTTTAAAGTTTTTGAAAGTGAAAAAAATATTTGAAAACAAAATTGCAAGATAGTGTGAATCGTAAAAAAATATGAGTCAGACTGATTGACGATATTATCAACTTACAACAATTACAGAATAAACAGGTTTTTCTCCATTGCTTGGAATTTGACATTAAAGTGTGTATAGATAACAGGTTGATTGTAAAATGGCATCCCAATAGACAAATATGACCCTGTTGTAGATAGTGCAGAACGATTATGGAGCAGTGAGCTTTTAAACTTACTATATTTCAGCCTCGAAGAGATACAAAATACAACCCTTGTGAATTCACTGTCATTCTTATAGGAATTTAGTTAGGACATATTAACTGTTAATGGTGTTGCTCAGAACTAACTTCTCAGCAAATTTGTCTCGGGACTAAATAAATCAGCGAAATCTTGGGAAAAAAATGTAGAATAGCATACAGTTTAATTGCCTCCTGTCTGAACTGAAACTCTGGCTGGTCTGATTTGGTAATATTGAAGCCTTGATAGTCTATGACTTTGACTGTTTCTTATAAATCTTCAAGATCTCACAAAACAAAAAGTTTAACAACATGCCAATCCCTCCCCATCTTTTATTTTTATTTCCAAAATCAGAGATTGGAAGAGTACATATTTCAATGATCTATTGTCTGTCCATCCCACCTCCATTTGCTCCGAATTACTCCCAATTCCCATACAGCTCAAACTTCAGACATTTCTTTTTAACTGGAATTAAGGGCTAGCTGGGGATTGCTTAATGTCAGCAGGTGAAGGTGAAGTTCCCTATTTCTATAGATAGAAAACCAGTTTCAAACAATAAAATCTCTTCCAAACCAATAATTTTAGATATAATTGGCCCTATCAAACTCAAATGTCCTTACTGGTAGTGTTTGCAGTGGTTTTGATTTTCAGGTCCAAATGTCAAATGTCAAGAGCTCTGTTACCATACATAGAAAATGGTTTTCATACAATAATTTAAAGTTTCCCTTGACGAACCAAACACCAACTTCATACTGCTTCCTAGCAGAATTTACTTGCTTGGGATTGCTTTGTAGGTCATATGTTCAGAGAGGTTTGGTTTGTTTGCTTGTTCTTCATAATATGTCCCATTAACAGCTAAGGTAATTTAACTCATCCACCTCTGAAATTTCATGATGAACTATTCCAACCTTTGAATTGGAAGAGTTCAAATGTGTCTTCAGGGGTGAATGAGTTAAGGATGTGCCAGGTTTTGGTGGTGGAGGAAAACCCAAGGAGTCCCCGGAGAAAAACCACCGATGACCGAATGGAAAACCGTGTTTGGTGTCATAGCATGATATTTCAAGTGAAATACTACTTCTACTTCCTTGAAAACTTCTTTGTTTCCTTAAGTGTCTGCTTTAAGCAGTACTACCTCACTTTTGGCCATAGTGTTGAGCGTTCGCCCAAGTTGGGTAGGCAAATGGGCTCGGTACCAAGGCCGGGAAATACCAAAACCATTTAAAATGGTCGTTGTTTTCCCCTGATTATTGTTAAGCATTTGGGGCTATTGCAACAACTGGTTCATCCGTTGTCAGTATAATGTAACTAGGTGGAATATTGTGCTGGGTTCCTTCGGCATGGTATTTCAGTGAGGTACGTAGCACTCTAAAATCGTCATTATAGATCTGGTTATGGCAACGAAGAAGGCAAATACACCAAAATACTGCGGTCTCCAGTACACATGCACGCATGATACATTACGCACATGGAGGCACGTCCTTAAACAACCTTAGCTGTTGTTAGAATGCTTAACTTAAAGCCAATAAACCAAACTAAGCAAAACCCTTTGATAAAACACAGATTGAGGGTTTAGTATTGTATAGCCTTGACACATTGATAAAACACAGATTGAGGGTTTAGTATTGTATAGCCTTGACACATTGGTAAAACTCTTTTATTGTTGTACAATAAAATTCTCAGCCTCATAGCTGAACATTTTATTGTATGATAACATGTTCATGAAATTCCTGAAGGAATTTTGTTCATTTCAGATATTAAAAATCTTTTATACAGAAACATATTTGGGCACTGTATATTTTACTCGGATGACATAGAGCCTAATTTATAATCTGTACCAAGTTCATGATCAATCTACGATTTTACAGTTCTCTTGATATCTGGTGGTCGAGTTGACATCGGATTATGGAAATATCATTTTCTCTTCTGCTAGCTTTTCTAATTGTCACCATGGCGACTGTATTTGATTTCAACTTTTGATGGATCCAATACATAATTGTTTGTCCAAGCATGCACGTATCATAACAAGATTTCCTTGTAAGCTTTTCTCACCTCCGCAGCAGCAGCAGCAGAATGCACGTATCATAATAAGATTTTCTTGTAAGCTTTTCTCACCTCCGCAGCAGCAGACTGATACAGGGCGGGATGCTGCTAGTGTATTGAGAAAATGTCTAGATCTTTCTACGTTATTGGAAAGTCAGTCAATTTTTCCTACAGCAGATTGCAAGGTAGATGTTGAAGTCAAGTTGATTAGTTATATCTCTATGATGTCGAAGGACGGCACATTGCTGTAGGTAGGTATGTCTGATTCGTAAAAATTGTAGTGAATTATTCATAGGATCTTTAAGCATTTGAAGTTATGTTGTGTAGAAAATTTGCGTGATTTTAATGACGATATCAATCGGGTATTACGAACTTCATCCCAGTGAATTACACATACAAACGACATTAAGGATGGTGTTAGGTAGGTATAGTACCTGTTGAATGTAAAACGAGAGTTTGTCATGTTTGTTTTTTGTTTACCTGTAAATCTACCTGCTATTAGATAATGATTTACCTGGTTAAATGTCAATCCTGGTGTAAGTAATTGTTTATTTCAGAACTTACAGGTGTTTTTTGCTATCTTATTCAGGTATACTGAGGGCAACCCTGGTGCAGCATCTCGCCCACATTATTCAGAGAAACTGATACAGTTACCTGAGGGGCACAGACAAGGGTATACTGTCAAATAAGCACTGCCTAGGGGTAAAATTAACAGAGCAACTGCTGAATTGGGCAAACCGTAAGGAGCACTCATGGAGGGACAAATATGATGGGACACTGTTCAGAAGGACATTTAATGGGTACTGCTGAGGGATGCACATTCGAGGGCATTTCTATATTAACAGACAGTGTATGTATGGACACATTCAAAGGGTAATTATTCTGAGGAAATACATAACTGCTGGACACATATCTTAGTAAGAAATACACTGGATTGGGACACATACATTTACCTGTGTGTGACACCTGAGGGACACACCTGATAGAGTTACCTGAAAGGGAGACATGAGAGGGACACATGAGAGGGACGCATGAGGCATGTGCTTGATACTTGAGGGACTCACACACATAATTACGATACTAGAGGGACACTCATCTAAGAAGGCCTTCTGAAGGACACATATACTTAATTGAGAGGGACACACACCTGAGTGGGAAACAGAGGGACACACACCTGAGTGGGAAACAGAGGGACACACACCTGAGTGGGAAACAGAGGGACACATACCTGAGTGGGAAACAGAGGGACACACACCTGAGTGGGAAACAGAGGGACACATACCTGAGTGGGGCACCGAAAAGACACCTACTTGAAGGACACACAGATATGCCTAGATTCACCTGACTTGAATCGGCACATGCCCATTTGGACGAGAAGTTGATACCACAGACAGGTGAGTTATTAATAAGTATCAGTACAGGTAATAATTAGATAGATCTGAGAAAGTGTGTCTCATGTGGAAAATTGGCAGAAACTTGAGCAGGTGGGGGTTTGTGTCGGGGAAGAGAAGGATTTTGATACTTGGACAGATGTTGGGACACGCTACAGTGGTCAGTCACAGGAAAGAAGGTCGGTCCAGCCCACTACCTTCATTAGGGGACACTTTGTAGGCCCCTGACTTTCATTTCTTGGTTTTATTGCATTCACTGGAATAATAAAAAAAAATCCAGTATGTATATCATCAAGGTTGTAAATAATGTGGTAAAACCTAGGATGATTGTGAAAACTTACTGTGGCAAATAATTTTTACGTTAGAGTAATCTTTATCACAAGTGTATTGGAACTGTCAGAAATATTTTTTCTGTAACACAAACCAAATACCATATTTTTCCTGCAATAAGCAGCATTTGTAAGCATTTCAGCTGGCTTATTACCAGGCAAGGGCTTATAACTGGATAAAGACGGTATTACAATTCTGTGTGGATCTAACAAGCATCCCTTATAAGCGGCCCCTTTCCTTTTTTCTGGTCCGAACATGGCATGCTTAAAAGTCATCAAAATTAACCGACTTACTTTAAATTATGTTTGTTATGAATTATTGAGGACTCTGGAAGATTTTTTTATGCATCCTGTCATTTTTTTTGTAATTGCTAAAGGCCTAGGCCACTTATTAATAGGTTTTATATGGTAGCGTAAATTCACCCGAGGCATTGTCTCAGAAGTAATATGTATTGATGAAATACACATTTCCATTTCTGTAATCAAATGTAATCAATCGCTGTAATCAATTGGACTGCAGACATTTATTTTATGTTGATTGAGAATGTCCATTTCTTTACACATCTTGATATGTTTACATATGTATTCATGGCTATGTGCAATTATCATGGAGACATTTCGTTGACTGTCTGTAATGTTGAGTTATTAGAGAAGTCCATTTGCAGTCGGAAATGAGTAATGATAAATAGTAATTTGATCACTTCTCCGAATACAAACGGAAAAACATGTAGATCCACGGATGATGTATCGGTTTAAATTAGATTATCTTATAACACTGAAAAATACTGTTTCTTTGGGCAGTTTTTGTATAAGATTGTGATATACAAGGTGATAGGAATATACATTATCATTTCAATTACGAAAATATAAAGAAACGAAGTGGCCTGAGGGGAGGTGGATCTTTGGCGGTCATCATTGACCGATCTGGACGTACATATATTAGGTAACTGATATCGTCGTGGTCCAAAGTTTTATTGAATTTTTAGAATGGAGGCGGAGCTGGTGATTCTTTTGGTGGGTGGAGATTGAGGGGGAAGGGTGTTGTATGGGGAATTGGTAGTATTGAAGGGTTTAATTTTAGTAATGGATCTTCGTCTTTATTTCAAGATGTTTGTTGACCGGTGATTTGTAATGTCGTATATCAGTCTAAATTAACGATCAATGTTTTATTCAGCCATTGTACTTAAAACTTGTAAGTTCAAGGATTTTTCATAGGTCATTTTTTAAGTTGTATTTTTAATTTGGTGTCAAAAGATAGTTTGCAGAAAAAAAAAATTTGTATATAATAAAAGCTCATGACATGAATGCTATCAGATTTGCTATCTTAGATCCTCCAAAAACTTAGTAATTTCACAATTGCATGATGCTGAATATGAACAATAATTAAATATATACATAATTCATCAGGTGACCAGTAGGAAATTTTTATTTTTTTAATAGAACGTGTGAAGGTGACAATTTTTAGGCCACAGGGAACTAATTTTAACAGATTGCCAGTTGGTAATTAAGAAAGGATGTACAATCAATTCTGTGATCAGAGACCGGATCACTGTCCAGAAGTCCATGAAGTGGTCTCTTGTTGCAGGTGGTCATTTAATACATATTCAATTAACCTGAATAATGTCAATGAAAATATTTTTGGTGGTCTCTTAATAAAGGTTGTCTCTTAACAGAGGTGGTCTCTTGATGGAGTGATCTCTAAAGCAGAGATAGTCTCTCAATAGAGGATCTCTCAAGCAGATGGGGTCTCTCAATAGAGGGGATCTTTCAAGCACAGATAGTCTCTTAATAGAGAGATCTCTCAAGCACAGATAGTCTCTCAATAGAGGATCTCCTAAGCAGATGAGGTCTTTCAATAGAGGGATCTCTGGAGCACAGGTGGTCTCTTAATTGAGGGATCTCTCAAGCAGAGGTGATCTATAAATAAAGGGATCTCTCAAGCATATGTGGTCTCTCATAGAGGGATCTCTTTAGCACAGGTGGTCTCTTAATTGAGGGATCTATCAAGCACAGGTTGTCTCTCAATAGAGGGATCTCTCAAGCAGATTATATATATAGACTCAACAACTGCGACAGAAAACCAGTATTTTCAATTGACTTAAACCATTCCGTATATTTTTATCTTTTTTTAAAAAAGAAGTTTTTAAGGATGTAGTTTTTATTGCATGCTATTATTTCCTCTTTTTCGCCCCAGCCGTATAATTTGTCTAATAACATCACCTGACATTTCAGTTCATATAGGCAGATTTCCCGAGCACGCAATAAATATTCTTTATAACCTCAGTTTTAATATTTCATGCCCCTAAATTTGTTTTTATTACACCACAAAAATAGGCTCTTAGTCATTGTGATTAGGAAATAATAACGTAAATTTGATCCTGATTAGGAAATATGATATTGCACTATATTGCTGTTTGGCATGAGTTTATTCATTCCTTATTAAACAACTGCAGACCTGATGTCTTGTCTTACATGCGATCAGAAATATTGTTATTAAGATGTTCTATAGTAACTGCTTGGTCAGAGGGTATCACGTTACACACATTTATATATATTTATGTGTATAGTGTTATTTGGCTGACATATCGAGGTGACCTGTAGCAGCTGTATCATTCCCTATATATATACTGTACTTTACCTGTGATATCCTGAAGACCCATTTGAACTCTTCCAATTCAAAGGTTGGAATAGTTCATTATAAAATTTCAGGGGTGAATGAGTTAAGGGTGTATGCCACATTGCACATTGAAATACACACTTAAGGATCCCTATGTTACTGCCAAAGAACTGAAACTTAGTGTTGAAAACTCTTTTTTTTCCGGCATGACTACAGCTTTTATAAATTGTTTTTGAAAAAAAACAAAAACTTGTGGGACTTTTATTAGAAATAATAGAGGTGAAATAAACAAAATATAATCAACAACAGTGTCCTGAAAAAAATTAGCGGTGCTACACCTGTAATCAAACCCTGGACTTCAGATTGTTATGGTATTGCTCTAACCGACTAAGCTACCTGGTCAATGGAAGTGTCCTGGCCCAACTTTGCTACAGTTCTGGCCCAGTTATATCCAAACTGCAGTTAAGGGGGAAGTTATAGGAAAAACTATAGTGCAGTGGGACAGGTATCCTGTAAAACAAACTCCATTCCTTTAGGACTACATACTGCTTGTGAAGAAATTGAAGATTAATATGACTTTTAATGGATTCTTTAATAGATATGTTCATGTATATGTGTACACGTATGTTAACTGGAATAGAATTTTTTCATCATTATGTCAAAATACATTTCAATAAGAATTATACTAAGAGCTATATTTCAGTTTTTGTTTAAAATTTTAAAAATTTGTTCCAAATTTTGAAAAAGCTTCCATGGGGACAAGAACTTTTCCAATTAGTGTCATGTGAATTTCTAAAGTTGTGTCTCGTTGTGTAGAAAGGGTATAAAACCCTTACATTAAATGGAGTAGTATGGCTGTCGTAATTATAAATTGATGGAATTCATAGCCAGAACTTGGCAGATAGATCTAGAATTAAATGTTTGTTTTACCTGAGGCTGTACAAACAGTAAATAAGTTTGCTACTTTCTTTCTCATTTACACTTTAAAACGTCCCCTTTATCTACCTCAAGGTCAAGTTACCAAGATGTAATGTAATCTTCACCCTAGTAGATGACCACAGGGTCAGCATACTGGACAGGTATGACACTGTCACTTGTCAGAAGACTAAATAATGGATTTGTTTTTCAGGTGAATCTTTGATTTCTTGATAAAGTTCAGATTTATCTATGCCCATTCTGTTAAAGTTATGTTAAAAGTTAAATTTTGTCAAAAAAGAGCAAATTCACCAGTGATTGGACAAGATTTGGCAGGAAGGCTGTTTTGAAATGATGAAATTGACAGCTTGAAACAAGATTCAGTTCGAAATATTTTATTGCTTTTTTACCTTATTATATTATTCTATTGGCAATCTGATGTTGTTTTCCAATGTTATTTGGTTCAAAATTTGCAGCAAGCAAATTTAAATTGAACATTAAAATTGAAAATAATTGTGAGTGAAACTTTGTAAAAAATATAAAAAACACAATGCTTTTATCTGTTGATGCAGGTAAATATATATATGGATTTTTTACTCAAGTACATGTTTATATTCTAATTCTTTATTAAAATTATGTTGTAAAAATTATATGGGCTATATATATATATGCACACTCCTAAGACAATATTTTGCATTTTCTGACACATTATAATCCTTGGGAAATATTTGTTATGACAATAAGAAGAAATCAATATTTTCCAAAAAATCTAAATGAAACCAAATTGTTTTACTGACTGGATTTAGAACTACTATGGATACAGTGTTAACCGTTCATTCCCCTGTTAGCATATTATTTACATAATTTGTAAAACAAAGGGCTGAGCCCTATACATAGCTAATCAATATGTATTGCTCAGAGATAGGTTTAAGGACACTGCCTACTTCAGAGGTTCCGACATTATTTATATCTCCGGTCCCTCTCACTGACCATATGGATGAGCCGTACATCAAAAGAAATTAATTCAATTGTTGTTTTTGTTGAGGCCAATTTCACATAGAATTTAGTCTGAGTTAATTTCTACTTACACATGAACAGATTTCTGGCGTCTGTTGCAAGGACCCAGCAACATGTTACTGAGGACGATTCAAAGGGATGGCACTTTCCCATGAAAAATACACAAGGATTTAGTATGGGAGGAAAATGAATAAAGCAAACTTTGTCATAGATAGTAAACTCATTGAAGCAGATGAACACCAAGAGAATGAAACTAATTTGAAAATGTAGACAAATTTTCTGGTCGATATGCCCCCCTTTATATTACTATCAACTGCCATCTTTATGAGGGGTAATATGTTTTTGTTCCTGGCATGTCCTAGCTTTTTATGGTCAGTCTGTGTTCTTGACCACTGGTTGTAGATAAGTCCACTGACCATTCAGTTGTCATGACGAGGTGTCCATCTCTAGGGTGATGTCTTATCAGCTCCTAAATAGGTGGACATGACCACACATCTCCAAACAGGACCACTGTCTGGAATGTTTACTTTTAATTAAAATCTGAATATACTTGATAAACCGAGTCATCACTGCCAACAGAGAAAGTTGTTTAAGTATTGATGACAATAAACTTTAAATTTAACCTTGCAAGATGTAAGTTCAAGCCTTAAAAAGGTCTTCATTTAATTTCAATTTAAAGTGTTTTAAAGATTTTATGGTTGCATTGATATTTTTCTAATCGAGGAAAATACTTTATTTATTCTGTCAAGATAACAATGCTTACAAAAGATAGCTATAATAACATTTTAATGTTTGTGTCTGTAAGATGACAAGGCTTTAGTTAAGTCTCTGTAGCTATGAGGATATCCTTTAGTCCCTGAGGGGCATTTGTCTTAGACTCTGTTCAGTTGTACTTCCCAAGGTCATAGTCTTGGGACACTCTGAGGAGCAATGCTACTGACAATCAAGTTTATAACTATCACTGGTTTGATTGGTCAAATACATTCACATTAGAATATACAATACGTTTTAGTGCATGGGTTGTCATTTCAACCAGCTCCTTTTTTCTCTGATATATGCAAGTGCACGTAGATTGTAGTATGTATGTTTCTAGGTTTGTTGAGGGGTAAGGGAGCAAGTTCATATGACAAACTGGAAGTTGGTATTCAAAGACAGGTGGTCTCTCAGTACAGGTTGTCTTTCAAACGTATGGTATTTTTGACATTTTGTGTCTTAAGACTTAATATCATCACATTACAAAATTCAAATGATCTCTGATGAAAAAAGAATGTCGCTGAAGACAGTTGGTATCTCGTTTAGTCCCCTAAAGAAAGGTTGACTCTTTATGACAAGTTACCTCAATAAAAGGTCATCGAAGATAAATATATAAAGTTAAGTCAGGCATGTTTAGAAGTGACCTTTCAACACAGGTGATCTCTAATGACAAATGATCTCTCATTACAGGTGATCTCTCAGTACAGGTGATCTCTCAGTACAGGTGATCTCTCACTATAGGTGATCTCTCATTACAGGTGATCTCTCATTACAGGTGATCTCTCAGTACAGGTGATCTCTCAGTACAGGTGATTTCTCACTATAGGTGATCTCTCAGAACAGGTGATCTCTAATGACAAATGATATCTCAATACAGGTGATCTCTCAATACAGGTGATCTGTCAATACAGGTGATATCTCTCAATACACTGGTGATCTTTCATTACAGGTGATCTCTCATTACAGGTGATCTCTCAATACATGTGATCTCTAATGACAAATGATCTCTAAATACAGGTGATCTCTAAATACAGGTGATCTCTAAATACAGGTGATCTCTCAATACAAGTGATCTCTTAATTAATACAAGTGATCTCTAAATACATGTGATCTCTAAATACAAGCGATCTCTTAATTAATACATGTGATCTCTAATGACATGATCTGTCAATACAAGTGATCTATCAATACACTGGTGATCTGTCAATACAAGTGATCTATCAATACACTGGTGATC
>JAUMHH010210503.1:0-12781 GCA_032359455.1 Chlamys rubida | reverse complement strand
AAGACCCTCACGCGCAAACATCCGGGCCAACAAGAGTGATTAATATAAGTTGAAATAACTTGTTTCATAATTGTTGTGAAATAAATAAAGTTTATATAAAAAAAAAAACATTACATGTATTTGATTATCATTATTAGTGACATTGTATTTAAAATACTTTTCAAATGACAACATTCTAAGCTGAAATTCATCACTCTATACCCTCGAATTGGCATAACCGATCGAGCCTAAGGAGTGGTATTATCGCACGCAAAATTTGGAGTAAAAGAGAAATGGAATTCCACATGCAGTAGGACATATTTCATCTTGTAATTCCACCATCAATGTTTTACGTCTATAAGTGTAGTATAAACTTTCCAACGCTATTTAACATGAAACATGGACCACATTAAATTTAAAAGCTAAACGGTTAAACTATACACATTTCAGTAAATTTTATTGAAAAATCAAAAGGATTGGACAACAGGCTATGCCTATGTAAGTCCTCTCCTAGACAGAATTACAAACAAATATAAACTATATATATGAAGCAGTTACAGAAATAGTGATGCAAGGGGAGTAACTCCCACAGAAGTTCTAAATAAATGGATACATCTGGTATGAACATGAAGTTATTTCATTGCATTTTGATATGCTTTTAAATCTATTATAGATGGACTGTAATCTTACAAGTGCCACACAGCTTTACAGCAGCTACATGTTATCTGCTGAATTTATGGAAAATTCAGAACTTCTTTGGTATTGGAAAAAATAACTATAATTATTAATATCATATTAATATCAAATTGTGAAAAATTGCTGAAATTCAGCAGGTACCAATCTTTTAATTATCCTGAGCCAAACTGAATACTGGTAATGTGTGTTGTATATAACAGCAAATGACTAGAACACAATACATTTCAAAATGATAGATATATACCAATAAAACATATATTGACTATGAATGAAAGTAATTCGCACATATGTTACTTAGGTTTGCATTTTGGTTTTTTGATAAAAGAATGTAATGTGTCCACTTCATAGAATGTAATGTGTCCACTTCATATTAATTCAAATTTTATAAAATCTGAGATGCATCTAAACAGCATGTATAATATGGAACATCGTAGCGATCCATATTACTAAAACGGATGTCATGACATTTGAAAATATGGAATGAATAATTTCTTGGAATTGAATAAAAAGAAGCTATGCATGAAATCAAAAAGCATGGAGCCAGTAGCAGTACATGATGTTAATTCAAATTCATGTACAACATGTTTACTGGTCATATCACAAGAACACACTTATCTATATAAACATAGATTTAGACACCATTGGCTAACTTTAAAAGATGTGCTAGTTATCTGTTGTTAAGTACTCATTTTACATGATTTCCATTAAAAGCCTCAAATGTATTAATTAAGTAATTTCTTTGGTTAATACATTTTCAATTCTAAGCTGGATGTCCAACTGAACTACAATATATATGCCTCAAACATATGTTGCTATCATGTCGATCATGATACTGTAATACAGACGTCATTTGATTACATATATGATGGGGACTAAATCCAATACTTCCTGTCATAACATAGTAGAAAACGGTCCATGAGATTACATGTCCATTATGTACATGTATATATTGTACTCCCTTTTGTAGAACAATTAAATGTGTTTTCTGTTAAGCAGGCTACGTAAAATAACAAAGGAAGACAATTATAATAAGCTAGGAAAATCCCTCCTTTAAAAGTAGTTATCCTTCACTTTCATATGTTGAATGTATATATATATATTTACTGCATAGCAAAAATACGGTATAACAACCGAATTAAAACCAGCAGCTTTCACCCTTCAAATATAACTGTGAATGGTGAAGGGGGGAAAACAGTTAGTTTTAAGATGGTAGATAGTTATAACTTATTTTTTCTTATACATGTACTCACCTACTTCACATGGATATCGATTTTATACATTATACACTGTACATATATTTTCATTGATGCATAACATGAAAGTAACAAGCCAGTATTCAAGATCAATATATATTTACTGTGTACATTGTTGATCCTGAGCTGGTAAGAAACCAATAATCGGCATTGAAGATGTGTCTATTGCATCATCAAATTATCCTGGAATAAAACCACTTTTTATGACACTTCAGAAAATTGTTACTAAAATATCATATAAAACTAGGGTCGCATTTGCGTATCCAGGTTGAAACGGTTCAGGTGGCACAAAAATATTCCAAGATAAACAAACACTTGGACTGAACTGTAGGCACAGCTAAACAATGCACAGTTCCAGAGAATAAATAACAAATAAATGTATAAAGAATAATATGTTCCTTTTTCATGTGCCCACTAAATAATGTATATTAAAATCTACATGTGAATTGACCTTGTGTTATCAAGAAAAAAACGCAAACTAGCGATAGTCAGCATTTTAGTTTAGGTCAGGCACGACCCCTCAATCTACACATGCTGAATATTCCTGAGGTCAGCCTCCGTTCAGATCTGCGCCTGTCGTTTTCTTTCAGGTTCAACCGTTTCAACTGAAAGGGGGCTAGAACTGTCACCAGAATGGCCAATTGATATCCCCCTCCTCCGCTACGAGCTCTTGAAATAGTTCATACCAGTATGATTTTAAGCAAAGTGATGTAACTCCATAAATAGGAGAGCTAACACCAATACTTTAATCCTTTCCCCTTAATGTAAGGGTTCTGTGTACTGAATATCATTCAAATGAGTATTGCACTTTGGGAGTAGTAGTGTAAACATTTTTTTAAACAAAGGGTTTAAACAAAGGGCAATAACTCCATAAATAGGGGAGGTAACTCTAATTCTTACCCTTGATGTAAGGGCTCTGTGTTATAAGTACATGCATCATTCAAAATGTTGCAGTGTTTGGGAGGCATAGTGCAAACAACAGACAGACGGACATATAGACAACCTGGTTCCAGTATACCCTCTACCCCTAACATCTTTGAGTGATGTATTACTATTTACAATCTTTAGTAACTAATGAACAATGCACATACCTCTTTTTTAAGCAAACTTTCACTCGCAAAAGTATATCAAAATTTCAGTATCTTCCTTAATATTTATTAAGTTCAAATTTTGAACAATTAAAAACACTTAAAAGGAGTAAACTCAAAATCTCAGCCTATAAATAAGAAGGTTGATGAGGCATTGTTATAAATAAAATAAAGTATTTTACAAAATATATGGTTATAGTTATTTACAACATGTTACAAACCTTGTGATAAACTAACTCAGTATTTCCTCTAGATTTACAGGTGTCTCTATATACAGATTCCAGCACAAAACTTTGAGGTTATTACCAGAAATCACTGCTGGATCTTCCACATACTAACAGTCCTGTCCTGTCCTGCAGTCAATAAGCTCTTGTTTTTCAGATCCAAACATGTCACACTACCTGCAGAAAATAAGCAATTCATAAAAAGAGTTGACTGTCAACAGAATTTTGTGTAATACTGCTTATACACAAATGTTTACAAAGATATTTGTAATTTTTTGAAATTATATTTTGTTATTTATTGCAATAATATTTTAAAATATCACTACAAATCAGATTTTCTTTTGATTGTTTTACATTAAATATCAATTGCAAGAAACCAAATTGATATTTTTATTAGAAGACAATAAAGATATAAAGTCAGATGTTGCAAGCACGACAACATTTGATACATACCAGTGTGTGTGGCTAGCGTGCTGACCATCTGACCTTTATCCATATCCCATAGCTGAATACTTCCTGACGCTTCACCGGTCAGCAGAAGACCACTAATCCACTTAAAACACCTGTAATGAAATTATCCCAATTAAACAGAAAATTCCTGTAAAATTTGTTACAATCTAGGAATTTATTATTGTCAAATTTCAACCATGCAACTTTCGATTGTCCAGAATTCACTTAATGGTACCAATATTAATTGCAAAATGATATCTCAATTTAATTACAACTTCATATTTTTTTAGGATGAGCACAATAAAGCTATTCTGTTAGACTTACATGCACTGTGTCTGTAGATCCCTGACCAATATCTCTGTCCCTGTCTCCATGTCTAGTACACGCAGAATGCTGTCCTCTCCACAACTCAGTATCCGTCGGCAGTCTGTCAAAAGGGAAATAACTCTTCAAACTGATCACTCACAGAGAAAAGACGACACAACCACTGACTGTCTCAATAGGCAAACAACATCACTGACATGACACAAATGACAATTACTGTACATCTTACATATTAACGGACACTGAAAAAGCCTTAAATATATCATTTCATGTATTTTCAGTTTCGATGGAAACATTTTTTCAACTAACCTGGACTAAGTGTGACATCATTGATCTTGCCCTGGTGAACTGGAAAAGGAAATAAAAATGCTTGTACAACACTTGTTGAATTGATACAGTCAATAACAAAACAAACAGTGAATATAAAATGCAGTTGATTGTATTTCAGTATACAGAATAAAAATTTCAAAATGATTAATCTTTTGGAATCTGAAATCTTCACCGGAAATGAAAATATATATGGCCACACAGACACCATGATTACTATAGGGCACCAGCATCTCTAGTGGTGGGCCCTAATACGTATCTAGTTCTATATGTATACCTATGTAATGTTCAGCTGTAAGGTTTACTTAACACTAATTGCTGTCTTTACCTTCATAAGAAGCTATCTGGTAACCACTGGATATAGACCAGACATTGATGTGTCCCTCGATTGTTCCAGTAACAAGGAGGGATAGTCCTTCATCTGTACACTGACAGTTCACTCCAGCATCGTGGTCCAGCTGCCCCTAGTTAACAATCCTTTATTTATCATTTATCCATCCATCTATCTGTCCATCAATAACTTGATTAAGTGCTCCTCTCAGGCAACAGATTAAGCTTCAACCGGTAACTTCATTTATTGTATGGTAGACTAATGCTGACCAAAGTAATTAAAGCAATCTTTTTTTCTTTAAATGCAATACTATGTTGAAATATGAACCAATAACGGTATCATACAATGTTCTACTGTCCTTTTTATGTGATCACCCTATGTATCGTCAAACTTACAAGTTGATGTACATGTACCAACAAAATGATATACAACAAATAATCAGGTCAATGACTATGATGGCATGAATCATGATCATTTTTGAACTCAACACCTGTGTATCCGTAGTACTATCACAGACAAACCAGTTTTGTTTTGAAAGAAGTCAAAATTCTGACCGACAAATATTTCTACTTTATTCAGTTTATTATTCAGTTTTCTAAGGTTTCACACTTACAGCATATTCAGCCACTGTGAAGGAGGTGGAAGCACTTGGAGGGATAAATTTCCAAATCTACAAAATGAAACATTTGAGACTTTACTATTTTACTCAGTGAATTCATCAAAAGTTTACTTTTCCTGTCTTTTAAATGTAACAATGATGAGATATAATGGTAGCAAGAACAATGCATCAGAATTATTTGGGAAATGCTTAAAAGTTCATGATTCATCATCACCATTTCTGATGAAATAACTGAAAGGATATAAATATGTATGCAATCAAGAAAGTAGACAAAAAGTAGTGAATATATTTTTTAAAATACAGTAAAACCCCGTTGTAATGCCATCCGTTAAACCGCCGCATACCGCCATTAATTTACTCAGAACGGATTTCCCCAACGTTAATGCACCCGTTATAATTCCAAACCCACATACCGCCATCTGCCATCATATTCCCAAAACAAATGGTTAAAATCACACTATTTTGACCTCGTTGAGTACAGGTATATCCCGATGACAGGAATGTTACGTACGTGTGTACATTGTAATGTTACACGTGACTGACGACTGACCAGGTAATCAGCTGTAGGTTTTGCACGCTCAACAATTTGATTCATTAAATTACAATTTTGAAAAATTACGTATTTTGAAAATAAAAAAGACCAAGTGTACAAGATAAAACCTTTCATATTCAATAGTTCCATAACATTTTTCATTTCAAAGATCAAGATAAGATGAGATCTATCAAGAAATTTTAATGGCCACTTATATATATATATATCTTGATATTGAGAAACCTAACCTAGACTTTATCATATAGACTGTGATGTTGCCACTGTAATTAAGATACAGTGACATCATGATGTAGATAATGACCTTGACATCGATATATATAATGAAAAAAGTTCATCCATTTTTTTTCTTCATAATTTGCATTCTTGAACATTCAGGGCATATTCAACACAGCAGGGAAATTATATAAATTATGACACTTTGATCAATCTAACCACTGATAATGACATTGTCATCTAGACACTGACCTTGACATTATGATTTAGATACTGACCTTGACATTATGATTTAGATACTGACCTTGACAGTTGAGTCCCAGGAAGCTGTTAGTAACTTATTGTTTCTCCATAGTATGTTTGATACTGAAAACAAAAAGGAACATTGAAGCATTCTGTTTAATCACAATAAAAATACATGTCTAACAACACAATATTTAAGTATACATCAAATACTGGTTCAACAAGTATATTGTAGATGTATTGTATGTGAGTTGTATATGTATACTAATGTATGTGAGTAAATAATAAAGTTTATTTCATAAATTAAAAGTTTTAGCTAAAAATATACAATCTTATAAATCAAATCAGAAGGTTTTATTACTTTTTTCGCATTTTCTACTGTACAATGTCATTGATTATAATGATACAAGTTACGATAAACTGTGTCTGTAGTATACAGAACACTGGTGAGATAGGGATAGTACACAGATTTGTGACCTACCAGCATCATCATGAGCACACAATGTGTCTAGGACCCTTCCAAACTCTATGCTGTAGAAGTAGCTACAAACAGAATAAAATATTTTTATTTAATATTATGTCCAATTACTTCTAATATCTCATTCAGACAAAACTTGAATAAGTCAAATAGCCCTTACTGGACAAACACAATATATCTCAATCTTCATGTACTTTATTATTTCGCAGTTCATAACATGAACCCATGGATCATGTATAAACATTTTTCACTGCCTATATGAGTTTAACTTAGCAATTCTACTGTTTCTCATATGTACACCTGTATAGTCCATATGCAAAACCAAACAGAAATTGCTTGTGTCCTAGATCTTTTACAAAAGAAAACACAGTATTTAATCTTTTACAAAAGAAAACACAGTATTTAAACAGTCTTTTGGGCTATAATTGTGTTCTGTTGAAATTAGAAAGTTATTGAATTTTTTCATCAGTTTAATAAAGTTATTCGCCATAGAAGAAACTCATAAATCAAACAAGGTGACAATACTCACACATTATTGTCCCAGGAGCCTACAATGATTGTTTTATCATCTGGCATCAGCTGACATGAAGACAGAGCCTGCAAGTCAATTATAGATGAAAATGATAGACATTCTGTGTTTATAAGGCAAACATATTCTGTGGCTAATTCAAATATAGCCTCATTTAATGGTTTGGTTTGGTTTAATATTGTTAAACGTATTATTAACAGCTAAGGTAATTTAAGGACGTGCTCCATGTGTGTAGTGTATATGCGTGCTTGCGTGTGTGTATGAGGGAGACGAGGTATGTTGTTGTGCTTGCCTCTTTGTGATAGCATGGATCTGGTGCCGACTTTATAGTGCTATCTCACTGAAATACCATACAGAAGGCACCCAGCATGGCATTCTGCCCGGTCACATTATACTGACAACGAGTGAACCAGTTGTTGCCATTCCCCTAAATGCTGAACGTTAAGCAGAGAATAACATTACTACCATTTTTAAGGACTTTGGTATGTCTCGGCCTGGGGACAGAACCCATTGCCTTCCTCACCTGGGCGAACGCTCAACATTCAAGCCAAAAGTGAGGTGTTGCCAAGCAAGGCGCTAGGAAATAAAAGGTAGTTAGAAGTAGAAAGAAAGATAAAGATCCCAAATATTGCAATGGGCGCAGCAGATTTATTTTGGTCGCTTTTGTGTCCCCAAAAAGAAGACACCAAAGCAAATCCCCAATTCTGCAGGGAGTTACCCATTAGTCGCCTCCTACGATACATGCAGTGGGTAACATCAGGTGCATTCTTTTCCCGATCCCCCACCTGCATGGGTGCTCCTTAAATGACTATAACGTTAGGCTACCACAATTGGCATACTACCCAAATTGGTACACGGTCAGAAAACGGTTCGAATAGTACTTTAAAATTAAATTTGAGCATTTTCCTTTGACAGATTAACAAAAGAGATATTTATTCACCGAACAGTTTTGTTTTCATGAACATTTTAAGAGTAAGAAATATATTTTGTTGCAATCAGCACATCAACTGGTAGAAATAAAAACAAGTTTCATAGCCTGTGATATGCTGTACCAATTTGGGTACTAATCACGGCCGAAAAACGAACACAATCGCACTGCAAGTAAGCGTTCTATTTCCAAAAATAAAATTACTCAGATTACAAGATCTTTTAGATATCGCTGAAACACTGTGTGGTAGCGTGACGTTAGCTGTTACTTTGACGTAAAACACAAAAAAATGAAGAAAAAAAGAAAAAGAAAAAAAGCCAAACGTGTAGAGAGATTTATTAATCGTTTCAAAGTTTAAGATCAATAATCGATTAAAGGGCTATTCCAATAAAATATGGTATATACTACTGAGCTGATATGTTAAACGAGTGTTGATCAAAACCTCTCAAAAAGTCTAATATTATTCCCTTCACTTAACAATGGGTCCAGATTTATCTACTGGAATAAAATTCCAGGTCCCTGTGTGAAATATTTTGCCAACGGAATCGCCCTGACATTACTAGCAAAATCCTGTTAATTATTTGTTATTAGCGCATTTGTAGTCGATAATTTGCACAGACATAAACGGCCTGGCTGGACGTTGGTATTTAACTGTTCCGTGTAAAAACACCAGGTGGTGGAGTAACTGACATCGAAACCAGTCCCCAGGGAATATTTTACATTTTGCTCATAAAAATATGTGAATAATTCATTAACAAGACGTTACATTTTTTTTATTATTATCTATATGGCACAGTTGTAATCTTGACAAGCACGACTAGCTTGTAGAGCTCTGATGTCTAGAATTGAACGAACATCAGATAAACATGGTTTGGTTTTATTTTGTTTAACGTCCTATTAACAGCTAAGGTCATTTAAGGACGTGCCTCCGCGTGTGTAGTGCATGCGTGATTGCGTATGTGTATGCAGGAGACAGGGTATGTTGGAGTGCAATTGCCTCCTTGTGATAGCGCGGATCTGATGCCGACTTTATAGTGCTCACTGAAATACTATGCCGACATTCCGCCCGGTCACATTAAATCAGATAAACAGTTCTGATAAGAAATTTAAAGCACATTATATTGTTCAGAAATTTAGGGCACATAATTTAATAAACGGAAAATACACACACAAAAAAAAGGGGAAAATGGTATCAGTTCTATTTGTATTACTGATAAATGTAGTGCTTCTTTACGAATAATTGAAATAAATTATCTCGGCTAAAAAATGACAACTACAATCAATTGGAATAGGGGTTTTTTTCGGTAAAAAAAGAGAAAGCGCTTTAATTTAATTCATTTCATCGATTTGCGGTTGACAAAAATATTTGTATATGCAGACCAGCAAAAACAGAAAAAAAGTTTCATGAATTATTATAAACCCGTACGGATGTAACTGTCTGTAAACATCAGGAAAGAAGTGGCTATCGTTATTCAAAAGCTCTTTCCTCGGTGCTGTTAGAGGTAGCTATTTGTAAATTGAGTACACACTGTTCTCTAAAAAGGAATATATCTTTCAGTCAGATTTTGCTCCCTGTCATAAGTCGATGAGCTAAGTATTTTAAGAACGTTGCGAGGAAATATTCCTGACATGAAACCAATGGAAACCATTTGGGTCACATGAAAAAAAAGGAAGCATGTCGACAAAAAAATATGGGCCTTTGTAAAGCTTGCCAATGGCATTGGTACTCATTAGGTAAATCGTTTTGCAAATTTCTTAATCATAGCACACCTAATAGAATTGTAGCAATAATCTAAACTAAGGAATGCTATTCATATTATTAGTAAAGAAATGGTCGAAGAAATACCTTGTATTGAGGAAATCCCATACTAATCAGCAGAATTCAATATTATGTTTTCTCTGACTGATGCTGTATCTGTTAATAAAATGTGCCCTTGTTTTCTAAACAAAACAAAGTGCTATACATGTAAATCATACATGTAAATTAAATCATTCACCCCTTGAGTAGACTCTACCATGCATTCATATGGATAAGTCAAGTATGGTCTACAGTGGTAAAAGGGTTAAACAAAATATAGGCTGGCACAGTTGTATCACAGTCAGTCATTGACGGTCAACACAAACCACAAGTCCACACAGGCAGGATATGACTATGCACAAGGGTCAATGATAATTGTCCATATATTAATATGGCTTCTTGTACACAAAGGACTGTCATCGTTCTCCACTTAGGACTGCTTGCAGTTGCCCACACAGGATTGCATGAGTAAATTGTTGCCAACAAAGACCTATATGAGTATACAGTTGCCCACACAGGACTACCCGAGTTAACAGTTGCCTTTAAAGGACTACATGAGTAAACACTGTACTGTTGCCCTCACAGGACCATTTGAGTATACATCTGCCCAAACAGGACTAATTTGAGTATACCATTGCCCACAAAGGACTATCCAAGTTTACAGTTGCCACCAAAGGACTACATGAGAATACATCTGCCTACACAGGACTATTTAAGTATACGTCTGCCAAAACAGGACTAATTTGAGTATACCATTGCCCACAAAGGACTAATTTGAGTATACATCTTCTCAATTGGGACCAATTTGAGTATACATCTGCCCACACAGGACTATATTACTATTCATCTTGCAATACAGGACTAATATGAGTATACCATTGTCCACAAAGGACTATTTGAGTATACCATAGCCCACACAGGACTTTTTAAATATACATATGCTCAAGCAGGACTGCTTAAGTATACGTCTGGCTAGACAGGACTATTTGAGTATACCATAGCCCACACGACATTAACATCGTTGTCAGTACATCTTGCAAACTCAGGACTACTTAGTATATAGCTGCTCACATAGGATTTATCTTCAAAATTTGCCCTCATAGGACTGGACAATATGGTCACCCGTTGCTATGGTAGTTCACCCACTGTCTATATGTACCAACATAGGTGAGAACTGTTACGACATTAACAGTAATATCTAACTAACGTACCCTCATAATGTTGTACCCATTTGATAGTTACAAATCTATAGCCAATATATGTATATATACATCTAATTGTTCATCATCAGTCTCTCATTGTTACTATTTGACGTCATATACTACTTTAAAGTACTTTACAGGAGCTTGTTACCCTGTATCAGCCGTCACGATCACTGCGGTCGGAGTTAGAATCTTTGTTGTGTGTCCCAAAATCTCATACTGTGACCTACGGAAACAGATGCTTTGGGAGGGTTTCGGCTACGTTGTGGAATGGCTTACCATCTGCTATTATAAAGTCAAATACCCTGGCCAAGTTCAAGAGGGACATCAAAACTCACCTCTTCACGTCTGCATTTTAGAATTTTCACAATTATAACCATACTATCCATATGTTGTAAAGCGCTTGAGAGTAATTTTAAGAATTATATAGGGCGCTATATAAATGTTTTATATTATTATTATTATTACATGAGGACAGTTAAGAAGGATGGGGGACTAAGTCTAAAAATAAAAAATGTCAGTGAGATGTATTTGCCAAGGAGAGCTGGGTAAATGGAAGGGCTGTCACAATGTATCGGAAAAAAGGTATATCGCAGTACACTGGTACATTTCTATATCGTATCGTACCACAATACAGAGATGAAATATTGCTGTATCTGCTTGGTGTTTTACATGTAACTTTGCAAATTTCTACAAATTCTAACAGATATGCCAATAAGCATAAGACAGGCTTTTAATAGTGGTTCGAATTAGTTCAACTATTGAATCGATGGTTGGTTTGACAAAAATCCTAAATCTATGTGATCCATATTATATTTGAATAAGTTTGATAACATTCTGACAACAACTTATTATAAAATCGAGCACATATTTCCTTTGACAATATATCGGGATACGTATCGCAATATATCGTCATACACTATTGGCGAATTGTTACACCCCTATATAAAGGTACCCCTACCCTGGCCCCGCTTGCACGAAACTTCTTAATTCTTAGTTCTCAATTCTCAGACTAAGTACGTGCTAAGCTGAGAAGTTATCAAAATTGGATTTCTCAAACACGTTCTCAACTAAGAATGTATTATCGCGAACTAAGCGGCCTCGCAGGGAACTCTTTCGCGAAAGAAGGAAAGTTTGTTACAAAACTACGGGGAAACTGGTGTGATGATTTAATTGGAGGTGAGTGGTTTTATCCTTGTTTTAATATGCTTGTTTTAATACATGTGTATTGTACGCGTATATCGTCCGCTTATTTACCAAAAATACTCAGCGAGTTGATCATGAACCCTTAAATTCTAGACGTCAAAGTCGGGTAGAAAATCGACAATATGCAGCGGGTCCTCCTCAACTAGTACTGATAACAAGCGTCTTCAAGTGACAACAAGCGTCGCCTGACAAATTCTTTAAAAATATCGAATAAAGTAAGCGACATCAGAAGATATGTTGTTAATATGATTTTAATACACCTCTATACCAAATTTCAATTTGATATTTGAAAAATTGACCGAGTTATGATGAATTGAATTTTACGATCTGCGGCGTGGCA
>JAUMHH010210492.1:0-12782 GCA_032359455.1 Chlamys rubida | reverse complement strand
CTGTCTCATCCACAATCTGTCCAGCTCATCGTCTGACAGCTGTACGAATACTTTGATAGTCGGTCGGTGTAATGTTCCGACATGTCCCACTGTCTCATCCACGTCTGTCCAGCTCATCGTCCGACAGCTGTACGAATAGTTTGATAGTCAGTCGGTGTGATGTTCAGACATGTTGCTCTGTCTCATCCACATCTGTCCAGCTCATCGTCGGACAGCTGTACGAATAGCTTGATAGTCGGTCGGTGTAATGTTCCGACATGTCCCACTGTCTCATCCACAATCTGTCCAGCTCATCGTCTGACAGCTGTACGAATACTTTGATAGTCGGTCGGTGTAATGTTCAGACATGTTGCTCCGTTATTGATGAACACCATCTTGTGACTAAACGAAGCCAGTGGTTAACCCTTTCACCACTGTAGACTCATCCAGATCAATGCATGGTAGAGTCTACTAAAGTTACATAGGGGTGAAAGGGTTAAGGCTGCTGCTAGATGTTACCCATCCACGATACTCCAGGGCTTACACTCACTTGCGCTCCCTGGTCTGGTTGCTCAGTGGTTAACACACTCGCCTTTCACACAGGAGGCAGCTAGTGGTTCGATTCGCTGATCAGACTTGAAGAAAAGGTATGGGGTCACCTGCCCGACCACACCACACTCCAGGTACCCCAATTTCTCTCACATTAAGACCTCCCATGCGTTAACGTCCAGGCAAATAAGAGTTATTAATATAAGTTGCAATAACTTGGTTTCATTATTATTGAAAAGAAATAAAGTTTATTTCATGCTGTCTATACCCCTGGAATATGTCATGACAAAATTGAAGGCTCACTGTGCACCATCTTGTGGATGAATTGTGTGGTTTTTGAGTGTATGGTTATGCAAGAATGAGAAATTGTATACACATATGATTATAATTATATATTACGGTATGTGTATGGCTTGTAATAACATCTTTTTGGAAAATAAACAAGTATAAAAGGTTATTAGAGCCGTTGTTTTCTTTTATGTATTAACAAGATAACACAACATATTATAGTCCAAGGGAGATAATTAATGAGCTTACTTTACTCTTTCACCCCTGAAGACACATTAGAACTCTTCCAATTCAAAGGTTGGAATAGTTCATCATGAAATTTCAGGGGTGAATGAGTTAATGTTACACATCACTTCTCAATCTGACAATAGGCGTACAATATGTAAACATCAAAATCACCATAATTTTTTTTCTAAAATTTCATATGTATGCATAAGTGAAATTAAGTTTTGTTTACAATTGTCATTTGGACTGAGATTCATCAGTTTGGTATGAATAATGAATGCTAAGTTTGTTTTGAACACAAATAGTAATAGAAAACTTATTGTGGGAGCTTTTGAAAACGTCTCTTTCCTTTGTGAAGTAAGGAGTGCAAATGACAAGTGTCTCGACACTAAAAACTGCTGAAAACAACTCGCATACCCACAATGTGCCGAGTCAGTAAAGTAAGCTGTCAGAAAATATTGGGACATTTCACCAAATAGCACTACACTAATGATATAATACTGCAGGTAATCGGAGGAATGGGTAATATGTTTACCCATTCAACCCCTTTAAAAAGTGAGAACATCCCGTGTTATTTTACGGCTATATAAAACTACTTACTCCATATTCAACCATCATATACTTTACCGACTCGCCGTCTTTTCAGACGAGCGGTCCCTCTTGATGGCAATAAAGTTACCCTACACTGGGAAATATTCGCTGTATTTTATCTTTTGTCTTTTTTGCCCTCCATACTGAGGATGGAATTTTTATAACAGCAGATATTAGTACACGGCATGCATTATATATTATATAGTAATTTCACCCTTGAACACTTGGGAAATGCATATTTTCTAATGAAAGGCAAATAGTTAACTGGGCAAACGTTTCCCTGTATACAGTTAGCTCTGCTGTACATAATAACTTAAAAACACTTTTTTCTGGAAATATTTTTATTTTGTTTTATAAACTTTCTTTTTGTTACAAATTGACATTAAATAGCATATTGATGTCTTTGATAATCAAAAGAATTCTCAATTATTCTATTCATTAATTGAGAAGCAAAAATAATTGTAGGCACGGACACTTGTCAACAACAATAAAAGTTGAGTGCCTTAAAATTTGTCTTGCTCAATTCACATAAGTTTTGTACCTGAGCTTGAGCATAGTAATAAATAATCAACAAGTACAGTCAGTCAAACCTGCTCAGGAGACCACCTCTATTAAGAGACCACCTGTGTTAAGAGACCACCTGTATTAAGGGACCACTTAAAAAAAAAATTGTGGATAATCCGATATTTTCATGTAAACTCTTTCACCCCTATGTAACATCAGTAAACTTGACCATGCATTGATCTGGATGAGTTCATTATGGTTTCCAGTGGTGAAAGGTGGTCTCTAAATAGAGATTTAACTGTGCCACACCCTCTCTCACCCCCCTTACAGATCCTCGTACAACTCTTCATAGTGACCCAACAAGCGAGTCAATGAGACAAACAAAACATGGACTTCATTTCTAGTTCCATGATCAGCTAACTAACAAGTTTTATGTATTACTGGTGTATCATCGTCTTCATTTGTGCATTCATACAACTACATTTTCAGTCGGGGAATACCAGGTCTCGGGACATTCCAAGCTATATATAGATAACTGGGGCTATATTCTGACACATGTATCTAAGGGCAGTTCCAATGAATCCAGGTATATCTTCGGGGCATTCCTCTATAAATATGCACCTTAGATATGTAGGGTATCGGGTATTTTGATATACACATTCCGGTATCTAGATCTAAGGCAATTCATGTCTAGATCACTAGGCTGCATTCTAGCCAAGATATTTTGGGTCTTCCACCAAAACTAGATATCTGTGATTATTTCAACACAGCTAGATATCTGGGGATATTCTAGTCTAAGATATCTAGAGGCATTCCAACATACATAGATATCTGATTATTTCAACACAGCTAGATATCTGGGGATACATCGATATCTGATTATTTCAATCTATCTGGGGATAGTCTAGTCTAAGATATCTACGCTATATCTAGGTATCAGAGTATTCTAGCCTAAAATAACCAGAGGAAGCCACCAAAATATAAATTGAAGATACCCATCACTATTGTTGCACACTTTACTGTCTACCATTATTATTACAACATACCTAGATATCATGATGGATTATCCAAGCATCACTGGCAGCTACAAGTACCGTACCTAAACAACCTTTACAACATTATCTAGATTTCCACCTTGGTAAGGCTGTTACACAAATCTAGATAAATATCAACACATGATAAAATTATCTACTTAATCAAAATCTAATGGAATTAAAACTAGTTGATCCAATAAGATAATATAAACAAAAAAGTTTTTTTTTATTATTATTATTATTTTTTTTTTTTGCAAATTTGCAATACTTTTAAGAACTTATGTAATGAATGTTGCTTTTATAAAGCTGATGAGTATGGAAATACTATATTGGGACAAAAAAATCTAGATGGAAAAAAAATATGAATATCTCTACACACATCTAATGGGTTTTCAAATGTATAAAGTTAGTGCTAATATTACCGTATGTATCCGGTAATAAGCCCATGCCTGCTAATTTGCCCACCCATATCTATAACAGTTTAGTAGAAATACCAACAAACAATATTTCTTTGCTCTGTAATAAGCCCACCTCCCTGCTTTGAGTAAGAGATTATGTGCCACCTGGGCTTATTGCAGGGTTAATATGGTAAGTAAAAACTTGTTGCATAACATTTTCAAATTGTTGCAAAATACCTTCTGTTAATCCTTCTGCATGTTTGAACTCTTATTCTTTATCAATTTTACATTTTAAATACATGATGCATCACAGAGTGCATTCTGTGACTTCTTGTCAGAGTGTCCACAGCTTACGCAATTAATTATATTTCTAATAAAATTTCCCCAGTATTTATGTGTACTGGTATGTCTATGCAAAAAAAAGTTTAGTTTTTGTGTTGTGTCTCTCATCAAGTTTAATTTTTATCAAGAATTTTAGCACTTAAGAAAATTTTATAGTACCCTATCTAAAAGTGGTAAGTCTATCTTTATATATAGTGAGGGTTTTCACAAATTTTATGAAAATACCTACAAAAAGTTGTACAGGTCATGGAAGATTGAAAATTGGCAAATTTTGCTAAAAAATCTTAAATTGTAAGAAATGACATGAAAAAAATCTTAAATTGTAAGAAATGACATGAAAAAAAGAAGTTTCAACAGTTTTAAGGTCATGTAATAAATTAACATTTTTGTTGGAGATTTTTTACAAACATGATTTCATATAAGGAAATAATTCACCCCTTTCTACCGAGGCTACCCTGGTATAAGTCAAATTTCAGGATATGACTAATCCTCATTTGGTTTCCTTTCTAAGGGCTTCATCCCCTGGACTTAAGCGAGGTAAAATACAGCTAATGCTACTTTAAAACTTGTGTCCAATACTGTAAACGTACTAATTTCAGTGCACTGAAATTTTAGCGCATTATCAAATTTTAAACAGATTAGTGCATTTATGAATTGTTGCACCCCATAAACATGCCATAGAAAACAATATACTGAAACTTCAACTCGCACATTTATAATTTAGCCCAAAAATAAAAGCAAGAAAACCACTAGAATAAGGCTACCACTGAAATATGTATGTTTACAGTATAGAGTAAGTTTGACCCACAGATTTGAAAGCAGTTTTATAGCCATACAGATATATTTGTATGGTCTATATAAAGTTCAATATCATTGGAAAATTTTAACAGTAGTTGCCATCTTTTTCATCATTACAGCAAACATTTTACATAGAGAATATGTAGACAACCCTGAAATGATCTTAAACCCTTTCACACCTATACTATATTAGTATACTCTACCAGGCATTGATCTGGATGAGTTCATTATGGTCTACAGTGTTGAAAGGGTAAACAAATCTATCAAAACTTCTTTTCACTTCATGATAGGAAAAAACTCCAAATTGATCTGTATAAATACATGTACATTTGCAGAAATTGGAATCAACGGAGTAGTTTCATATTGCAGAAATGGGAAACTACAAAGTAGTTTCACATTTCAGAAATGGAAATCTACAAAGTAATTTCTCTCGACACACTGTTTGGCACAAATGATTGAAACCTCAACTTGTACCCCATTTTCACTTCTATACTTTGCAGACCTTAATTTCTCTCAATAAATTAGCAAAATTTTATAATAATTTAACTGAATAACAAGAGGCAAAGCGGGCCTGTACAAACAGATGAAACAAGAAGATACCATGATTCAGATCATATTTTGAGACCATGTTCAAGAGAAAACCAAATACCCGATTTTTTGTTTGATCACTTAGTTCACATAGCATTAGAACTACCTAGCTAGTTTGTGATGTTAAAATTTCAAAAAAGGATTGAGTCACATGATCATGATAATACTATGGGAATTTGTTTCAAAAAAGATCCGAGTACAGTTACAGCAAAAAAGTACAAAAATCTGCAGCGAAAGAGAACTATATAAATAATTTGAAATAGATACTATATGCATGGTTAAACAATAAGGATAATTTAAATACCGGACACATTATTACAGAGTAACATAATGAATACAAGTGACCACCTGATATGATCATCCAAAGAACTGACATGTTTATAGCAAAAATAGGTCACACATTTTCGAGTTGGGTCAAAGCTATCTTTTTGATCTGTGATTCAAACAAGTCCTGCTTGTTCTAATCAGAAAGTGAAACTGTTAAGGATATATGCTACCTTACACATTAATAAAGCATTATCTCCCCTAGCTTTATAAAAGATTTCTCTAATCATCAATAACTACCTACATGTTATCAAGAGTTGCATTCTTGTGTACTTTTGAAATGTGTCATCAATTCTAGTGTACCTTTTAAACTTGTCGTCATCAATTCTAGTGTACAAGTTTTTTGGTGTGAAAACCTTTAGAAGAGATGCAAATCAATGAAATAAACATTGTAGCATACAGCCTTAAGTTCCAACTAACTTATTAATTACCCTTCATTTGAGATTAATGTTCCCAAATAACATCGATCTTTGGTTTACAATAAATATGATCAACTGAAATAAATCGTCTCTTCTATTTTTCTTCCATGATTTAAATAATGATATTAAAAGATCATTTTTATGCAAATCACCAAAAATGACTATAATAAAGCAAATTTGAATAGTTCATTTGGTGAGGGTGAATGATTATTTTCTTTACAAATCAATAGGATATTTGACTAACTAGGTATGCAAATGAAGTTGTTAGTTAGATTCTGTGGGGGTATATCAAATTCCTGAAGTCAAGGTACATATTATGAATTTTCACATTATGACCAAACATTTGATGATGAGTGTGATCTTTGAAAGGTAAGATTACAGGTAAATGTAGAAACAGGAAACACACCTGTATTTGTGTATTTACTTCAAATTACACAATACTATGTCATGATACCTCATAAATCTGAACTTCCCGAAATTGGGAATTTTTTCCAATAGTAACAAAATTTTAATGGGAGACAATGCAAACCATAGTTCTATTAAATTTAATCCAGAAAATGAGTTTCAGTATATCAGGCATTTGTTCGGACACAAAGCGTAATAATAAAAAAAATATATAAATAGGTTTATAATACAATGTGTATGCTTTAACAGGTTCATATCTGTCTATGTCTTTAAAAGTTTAAAATGAAAATTCCTCAAAGCGAAGATGAATTTTACAGAATTATGTCATTGGGTTTTCAATACCCAACACTTCTAAACTAGATAGAGTTTACCAACTTGTCCAATCCATTTGTTTTCTGAACAATAACATTTGTTGAAATGAAATGAAACTGGATAGAGTAAACATATATAAATAATATAAGCCATACAGTAAAACCTTCATATAATGCCCCTCCTTTATTTGCCACCTCACTTACCGCCAGCACATTTCAATGTACCCTTTTCCATTTGCCCTAACTATTTTTGTACATACTTCCTCAATGTATAATCAGAATCCCTTTATATTGCGATAACTCTTCATAATGCCAAATTGGCAGTATAATAAGGCTTTATTGTATGGCGATTTCAATCCTGAATTTTTTCCCCTCTTATCCATTTAACCCCTGTGTAACTTTAGTAGACTCTACCATGCATTGATCTGGATGAGATCATTATGGTGTACAGGGGTGAAAGGATTAACACCTTATATACTGTCGTACCTTTATTCTATACAGGCAACATACCAACATTTCAAAATTCCTTACACTGAGAATAGAGATATATAATGTATAATCAAATGTGGAAATTCATCAACGTATATCTACTACCATTACATGCATTTAAAATTCAGTCATTAAAAAAAGGATAAATCAATGTAAAATTACAACTAATCAATCAAATATACACACATATCGTAAAAGCACACCATTAAAAATATCTCTTATTCTGTAAAGCACTCTTCCTCTTAAAACTGTAGAAGCATTCACATTTCAAAGAAAGGAAAAAAACATGCAATTTCCTTATAACTTGGATATACAGTGAAACCTGTCTAATATGACCCTTTAGTATTCCGACATCTTGTCTAATCTAACCTAATGTTGTAATCCCATTGCTAATGAATACTATCCACTCCAGAGCTGTGTATTCTGACATCCTGTACAATCTGACCATTATGTCAGGTCCTACAGGGTGTCAGTTTAGACAGGCTTCACCGGCGTAACGACTATTCATATATACCTATCTACTGTGAAGATGAATGAGCCTTGAATTACTCGCAAAGTCCTCTTCAATCCAGAAATTAACCAGAAATATCACTTTTCATGCAACTCAGAGTTTTGCAAAACTTCTCTTTGTTAATGTTGACATCCAGAGTTGATCAAATAGTTAAAGCACCTGTGTTTTATGTTCTATTAACAGTTATGGTCATTTAAGAATGTGCCTGGTATTTGGGGTGGAGGAAAACCAGAGTGCTCCGAGAAAAACCCAACCAACCTGCAGCTAGTACCTGGCGACTGCCCCTAGTAGGTCTAAAACCCACAACTCAGAGGTGGAGGGCTAGTGATTGTAGACGGTCAGACGCCATGACCACTCGGCCACCGTGGCGCTTAACAATCTGAGAAAATCAGAATGACTGCAGAATTTTCCGATATTCTCAAAATAACAGCCATAATAGACAGCAGGTACCAAGTAAATCATTGCTAAATGATGGAAAGCTCGTACATGTAATAGAAAAGGACAGTGCAGCTTATATTTGGGAATGGGGCATTTATAGAGTCAGATATGGTATATCAGTATTGAACTTTGGTAATATTGAAATTTTGTATATTTATACAATTCCATTAAATACTTTTTGAACTACCGGTATAGTAATATAAATAATTTAATATAAACACATCATTGGTGACACATATCATAATAACAATTAATATGTAACTGCCGGTCAATTATTGTTGTGATTATGGGCAATTCTACATTAATAGTAACAAATAAGCTCATTGGTCGATAGACTGGTCTCGGTGCTTTGATACGCTACTGGGTAGTTATTGTTATAATTCAGAATAATTAACAATTTTAACGTTTAAAGATTCTGTAGAAACGGCTGACACTTGGGAATAGTTCGTTTGTAGCAATGTCAACATGGAAAGGTAATTAGATGATCTTAAATGAACTGAGTACCTTTAGACCATAATTTCAGGAGCCATAAGTCATTGCTAAATTGACTTTTACTGGAGTTTATTCTGCAAAAGAGATATACAGTATCCTGCCCATTAAAACATTGTGATTCCGCAACCTGGGAAGATGTCGAGAAACCAAACGTTATATCGACATGTATATACCACATACAGCTGGTATACAGAGGATATTTGATGGTTTCTCATTGAATACCATATATATTTCACCGAATATGGCAGAATACTAATATTTTTTCTATGAGTGAGAAGCTTATTTTGCTCATTACATTTTCCATTTTCAAAGAGTCGACATTGACCAGCAATAATGAAGATATTTTTATATTGCATATTAAAAACATGTTATGGTGTTTGGGAAACCTTGTAAGAAATATATCTTACAATTTTAGTGTCTATTTTGTTGACCCTTTGAAAATAAGAATGATGACATAATTACAAGAATGGTGATAGGGCTTAATTTTATGGAGAGCTTCGAAGACGAAGTAAAATGGCCAACACATTCATGTAGTATATACCAACAGTAGTTGATTCATATTGATTCCCCCCTCTAGAATAGTGAAGTAGAAAATTTCAATATAAAAATGTGCATGTCTTGAAAGGAAGTTGCATAATTTACCTAATAAATATACAACATTTATCCGGAAATAAGCCCATGCCTGGTAATAAGCCCATGGATACCAACTGCAGTTAAGCTAAAATGCCAACTATGTTACTATTATTATCTTGTAATATTATAAACCCACCTCATCACTTTGAGTCAGATGGCCCTCTGAGCATATTACAGGATAAATATGGTATTTTCTTTTTTTTTCTTTCTTTTTTTTCCCCCAACAAGAGTTGCAGATTGAGATTAGAGATTAGTAAATTAGTGAGACTGGTAAGGTAAATTCAGTGAAATGGTAGGCAACCCTATACAGGAAGTGTGATATAGACTTTACAATAAAAATATGTGAAAATATGTTTCATTGATAAAGTAAATGTGCTAAAAGACAATTTCATTCCTCTTAATCGTTCGCAGCCATCCTCAAAATTCCAGGAGTTTCGCTATCTAACATTCTCTGCATCCCTGGAATATGTCATAACGAAATCAAAGGCTCGCTGTGCGCCAGTTTGTGGATGATTGAAGAAGAGTATTTTGATTCTTTGATGTCCATCAAAAAAACCACGAAGCAGCATAACGGTAAAATTTACCAGCGATGAAGTCAGGTGTTGCCTCTTTGTAATCTTCAAAAGACAGGTATAAGCCTAGCAGTTTGTCTGTTTTTTTAAAAAAAACTGGAACCAATCAAATATCTACTGTAGTGTCTTTGATGATGTCATGACATATATTCTAGAGGTGCATAGAATGTAAGCGAGTGTAACGCCTGGAATTACGAAAATGGATCATAGTACAATTCACTGGGTACCTCTAGATTCGGTCTTACTCTTCAAGAAAGATTAAAACACATCTAAAACCGGAGAAGCTTAATTCAAGGTCAGGTCAAGGTCAATCAATGACCTCAGATTTTGGTCTATTGGCATGAAATGATTTTGAGTACACCAAAACGCCATTAATCTTCCCTCATCATGCAGAATAAAAGATTTTAAGGATTTTGTTTTATCTACGAATAATCATCTGAAATTTAATACATACCTCCAGGATTTTTATCTCCCTACCTATAGCTATAAGCATCTAGAAGTTGTTTCTGGATTATCGGAATCTGGATTACAGAGTTTTCAATGTACACCTGTACTGGTATTTGTGGGGAATGAAATGTATTATTAACTTTGTGACCTATTTACAATTTAACAACAAAGCCCACAGTCATCTTCGTACAACATGTTTGAGATGATGGCTTTCTGATATATATATATATATACTTACATAAATAATGATATAATACAACAATGTTCTAAATGTCATTGGCATATTTCTCTATGTAACTTAAATTACAAGACAAAGTTCAAACATAAATCAGTTAAAACAACTGTTCACATGACACCAGCATAATCTGTCGCTGTAGCATCGTTCTACGTCGCCTTGTCATGACGTCATTTACGGTGACGTTGCACGTACGAGTCTCTTCTTCACGTCACTTTTTTCTATGGGGTTGTTAGCACCTCTCCAAGACAGATTTTCTAACGAGTTATAGCTGAATTAGATCCCTAGAATTTTTTATTGTGCGCAAATCAGCTTCCCACAATGCTGTTTCCTATACCGATGTTGGTGAATCGACTACCCACAATGCTGTTTCCTGTGGCGATGTGGGCGAAATGACTCCCCACAATGCTGTTTCCTGTGGCGATGTGGGCAAATTGACTACCCACAATGCTGTTTCCTGTGGCAATGTGTGCGAATCGACTACCCACAATGCTGTTTCCTGTGGCAATGTGGGAAATGGACTACCCACAATGCTGTTTCCTGTGGCAATGTGGGCGAATTGACTCCCCACATTGCTGTTTCCTGTGGCGATGTGAGTGAATCGACTACCCACAATGCTGTTTCCTGTGGCGATGTGGGCGAATCGACTCCTCACTGTGTTGTTTCTTGTGGAGATGCGAATCCACTCCCCACGTTGTCATGTTGACGCGACGTTGTACGCAAGAGTTTGTGCTGGTGTCACTGGAACCTCATAATACAACAATACAAGCTAACAGTTCCCTGTCATTAGCTGGTTTCATTTGGGTCACCAAATTTCTCAAACACTCCCTGTACATAAGTTGCCAAGGTAGCCGAGTCCATAATTCTCTCCTCTGCCACAAACGGATGCGTCAAGAGCTCTGCATAGTTGGAGCGATACTTAACATCCTTCAGCAAACTGTTATAAAAATAAAATAAAAAATGAATAAATAAAAAAAAAAAAGGTAAAATCTGTAAATGTCAACATCACCTTTTATATATATCTTTTAGAGTATTTGCAAATTTTTCCAAATAGAGTTGTACAAATCAAAAGATAAATATATCTAACACATTCTTAATTAAGTAGATGCAACAAAAGAAAATGAATTGGTAATTGCTTAAGGGTATATGTAACCTTATTTTGTGATATTTTGCTCCTTTTCAAAGAGTTCCATCCAAAATAAAACACATAAATCATTTGACATTGGTAATTTGAACTTTTGAATTAATTATGGTAAATATGATGATATAAAGTAAGGGAAATAACTCTCGCTTAAATAGCAGTTTCAAAGGGAAAGATACATGTATCCTTAAATATAATTAAGTTTAAAGACTATTATTGTAAAAGTGATTTTTTCACGCCTGGTAATGTTTGCGTCATCACCATTTAAACAAATTGCAGTACGGGATTTTTTGTTGTTGGCCGTAGTTCTGAAATCTATACATCCGATTTATCTATAATCTGTACCATCTACAAAGAAAAATTTGTGTGTGGATATTTTCGTACTAATTTACGAGAAAAAAAAGGCGAACATTTCTACACCACAAAAATTACCATTTTTACAGTATATTTTCAGGGGCAAACATCTATTCATTCAATACTTCACACCAATACAACCTGCAAACAGATACAAGGTACTTCCATTTTGTTCAATGTGCTTTGAGCTTATGAGATTGGGGCAGCATATTTTATCGTAAATTTTCTGCCTTACCATTTTTTGACAAAATCATCAAACTCGGGCGAGAACTCATCTGGGGGTAGATTTGGTGGAGGATCCTGTACAACCTGCTTCAGCTGTTCAAATGGTGTCTTCCATGAGGGGTAGGGGAACTTTCCTGTCGCTAACTCAATCTGTAACACGAAATACAGCGATATCTAAACAAACGCCATCTTTCATGAGATTCAGGGGGAAATTTCATGTTGCTAAATTAATCTGTAACAAATTAACTGATACCTTAACGAACGACATCTTCCATGAGATTCAGTAAAAAATTAAATTTGCTAAAAGAATCTGTAGACTGTAACAAAAACATATTCATATCTAGAGAAACAGCATCTTTCATGTGATTTGGAAAAAAAATCCTGTTCCTAAATCAATCTCTAACAAAATAGAGACAAGAGGCCCAATGGGCCTGCATCGCTCACCTGGTATTAATCTCACACTTGTAATCTTACAAGTGGACTAAAATAC
>JAUMHH010210481.1:0-12782 GCA_032359455.1 Chlamys rubida | reverse complement strand
CAGCGATATTTCAACAGCCGTCATGTTTATTTACATTGGATATTGTAGTTCCGGTCAGTGTTGTATTAATACGCTAATAATTGTGTCTCGTGCTGCATGGTAATTAAAGTCCCATCAACGACACAGCTTTCAAAGAGGCTATATAATGACAATGCCATGCAAATGTAAATATACCAGATTATATCCAGACAGTCGATGTTTACACACCTTGATATGTGCAAAATCACCGTCGTTATTCCAGGTACAACAGTCTGAATCCATTCGGATGTCTCTAAATTTGATCGGATTAATTCTATTTAACAGCACGTTTTTTTGACATGAGACCGAATGCGTCCATTCCGTGCGTTTCAAGCCACGTCAGATGGTAAACATTACAGTATGTTAAAATGATGCATATCACAATAGTAACAGCAAATTACAATGAAATACACCATTAACGTTCAGTCAATAACATAAGAAACACTATAACAATACAGCATATAAAAACATAATACAGTAAAAACGAATAGTAATACAGTATAAACGAATAGTAATACAGTATAAACGAATAGTAATACAGTGACAGAATAACTTATATATCATAATTATATCTATAATATATTACCATGTCTTACTTAGAGGATAACCATACTGTATGCATATGGTATATCGTGATTATATTGTCGCAACTATCCGTTTTACTCGCGGAGCCTCAATTTGCGACAGTATAATCACGATATACCGCCGCTAATTTCAAAATACGGTACGATTATCTCCTTTGTAATTCATATCAACCAAAACCACCGAAAGAAACGACGATTTGTTAAAATATTTTTGAGTGTTTTCTTCAAATTCTGCTGTGGTTTAGCGACGTCAGAAATAATAAAAGTGAGGCGGAATTACGTTGACCTTTCGGGGTCACGCTATTGTTTGTTACGTCAAGAATAATTAATTTCATAACGTGTCAGGGTCAGTCGGGGTCATTTTATGCAAATGAGAAATTTGCGGACGGTATATCGTGGTTTTACTGTCGCAAATCATTTTGATTTATCAATCAAAAGCCTTGTTACATCTCAAACGAATTAAAATTAATGATATCAAGGTATAATATGACGACATACAATATACATCCTAAGTATCTAACAATGTGATGGGATATATCCTAGTACAGCCTGTAGTACATTATAGCACAACGAAAAACATAATAGTAGTACAGTAAAATACAATAAGATGATTGGTAGTAACAATAGAGCGTACTACTACTGTCATTGTCTGGTTGTTGTATATAAGTATATTTCTGTTGGCAATATTCGGTAATATTTCCTGTATCATGGGTTTCCTTTGCGGGAAATGAAGTCAATGATATTTCAATACAACTAGCACCGTAAATCCTTGAAGAGCAGTTATATCATCCCCAGTGAAGGATACTATGGCAAGGATACAGCTAAGAAGATAAAGAAGCAGGTACGATCCAACGTATTGCAAAGTAGCATGCCTCATGTTGCAGTGTCCTCTTAGCACGAAGCATGGGGCGTTTAACATGAGAAGACTATATCATACTATTATAGAGAAGGGTACAATAGCCGAATCTTTCCCCGCAATTCTATAGATAAAATTAACATCGCTTCTACATGTAGGTCACTATTATAATGTATTACAAAGCACATCACTGCTACCGGAAGGTCACTTTAAATCTACAGTGTTAAAAGCGAAAAGGCTCCGCCAAAAGACAACCTGAGAATGTATGTTGAAAAAAATAATAACAAGCTTTTTTTTTTTTAAGAAAATACTTAAGTTTCAACAAAATCATAATGTGAAAGCTAAGTCGATTAATCTAGGGCAAACTATGAACAAATAAGATTTATATTGAGAGCCCTGAATAAGTACAAGGAGAAGAAGACCAGGTGTTCCTGAAGGGTTAACGTGTTTTTTTTATCGAAGACACCCGACATGTGACCCTAAGTCAAATCCAAATATTGTCACGTCCTCATATCGGGAACTCGGGCAAGGCAAACTAATGACCTAATCAAGAACATCGGCCTTCACATCACATATAGATATTGTAAGATAAATTGAGGCATATACCTCGTATCTTCTGTTATACAAGTTCATCGTGCGTATATGAGTTGACAAAATTCGGGTTTAGAATCATTGTTGCGCGATACCGTATAGATACACACATGTCACAAACCTCAGAGGACCGTTGGAAAACAAAGGAGACGCGTTTCCGATCAGCCGCCTAGTGCTATTGCAAAGTTACATGTACTTTATGCCAATGAGAACCTGAAAACTGAATTAAATCGTCAATAATTCATATAAAGAAACCCATAACTGTGCCTCCTGTGTGTTGTGTTTTAGTTCCAGCAACGGCAAAACAGTCCAACCCGCCGTAAGAATAGGGCACATTGATCATAAATCGTCATATATCAGGGGGAAATCCATCATACGACACGTGACACCCTCACCGCTTCGTCAAGCACCAGGATACCATCTGGGAGGGTAAAATCATGGTTAACGGGCGTGTCGTGTAAACCTTGAAATAGGCTACTCCCGAAACCTCAGCGAACACGATCCGCTAGTCAGGCGCGACAAATTGACGTCAGAATCGCGTTGGTGTATCCCCTGCTTATCACACTTTAGTACCCACGTAATGATTACGTTCACATGGTAAGTATCGGCAACGTTTTTATTCTTTTTAATAAAATGTAATGCAGAAATCAATGCAATATGAAAAAAATATTTCAGACTTCTTCTAGATGTTTATAGAAGATGTATACCGTCCGCTATTCATACGGAGATTCTAGATGAAGGCTCGCGAATTTTGAGTGACGTGCATGTCGACTCAGGAATGCTACCTCAGTGCTCTTTTGGTTTATTACCTTCAATGGTGCGAAGACATGAGACTACATGTACATAGTAAACAACAGTAGTTCAGTATCTCATCTCAATAAGGTCTACATTTAATAAACACATAGTAGATAGCACAACAGACTTTTCTGTATTAATAATAGCACAGAAGTATATCACCTACAGTATGCATAAATATAACCTCACTGCTAACATAGCCTTGGGTTATGCATGAACATACAAAACATAAAATTTAAACAAAAAAATGTCAATTCTCCGTAAGTAGTTCAGACATGTTGCCTATGGACCTATGCTTATATTGAAACATTTAATGAATTATCGGTTTAATCTCCCAGACAAACCGAAACTATTAGTAACTGTTATACGGTTGTTAGCCAAGCGTCAACTTTATCACAAAAGATGGTAGAGACTTACTACTATGGTTTAAATCTAGCTGATGTCGTAAACTATAGCCGTCCGTCGTAAATACGGCATGAGTAGGTCTCGGAAGCAGCTTTAATAGGATGTCAACGAGCTTATCTGATGTATGTGCAAACTGAAACTGACAGTTCGAATAGACAACACTGCATTATTTATGTATATCAATTATCTTATCACGTATTATTGCAATGGCCGGTATGTGTTCTTGCGACACATCGATACTCTATCATCATCAACAATCATTGCGCGCTATGGCCTTCAGCTCTGGCAGAGTCACCTGGGACCTCAGGGTTATGGGATCGTCACCGAAGCATGACCTTTAGCCCTCTACGACTTTTACACACAAATATGGATCTTGGTTTGTTAAAGCATATAGGACGTTATATACATCCATTATTTTTCTTAAATAAACCATCGTTCGTAGTTTATCGGCTTATCAGTAATTTTATTGGAATAGCAAGGATGAACAAAAATTTTAAACGACATAGTTATTTTTATTGAAATTCAATTACGGATAGGATCGTATTAATGGGTTTCTTTTCATATAAGATGACAGAATGAAACAAGAAGCTGTTTTGGCCTTTTGCGAACTGTGAGGAAAAAAGTTGGGATGTGTTTTGGGAATGTTGGAACAGATTACGTTTCTACAAACTGTCATATGTATCAGATCAACAGCTATATGATGTCATATACATGTCCTTAGATTCAATAATGTCGATTTACTTTTTTCAGTTTGCAGTCATCACAGGATAAGGAACGAAGCTCGCGTCTTGTGCTTTTAAGTTCCTGTACTCACTGTACAGCAATATCCTGACACGGATGTTCACGTATACAATAAACTAATATAAATATGTAGGCAGAATGACACAAACATGAACACTATCTGCAATGTACATGTACTATGAATTATCTTGCTTGCTCTCTCAATTAACACAAACACAAACCAAATAAACCCGTATTCCCAACCTTAAGCCCCTCCCACATTCACATCGTCACACAAACTGACATTTCATGTCTAAAAAAGCGAACATGAGAAAGTATAGACAAGACGAAAACGGCTGTTAACACTCTTAAAGAAAAACACACAACGGTACCTTAATAGCTGTTTTCACCAAGCAATAATTTCATATACTAAATAGCTATAAAAATGAAATGGAATAAACTGAAAATAACTGTAGTTAACTTCCTTGATAGACATGGTCACGCTGTTACGCGACTTCAATCACACGTGTTGTCTAGTTGTAGACTTATCCTAGTATGTGACCTCCACGCAAGGCAAATGTCGGTGACATTATATTCCCTACTTGGCGACTTCTCCTTGGTACCTCCAATTTCTGTAAAGGTTTGCAAGCGTCACTCATCAAACGAGGAATTATAGCTGGTAGATTTTCACTGATGCGGTGATAAACGTCCATCATGTCTGCACCTGGGACTAACAAATCGGTTTGGTTTTTACGAGAGCTTTGGTACCAAGATGTATTGTTTGGACATACCTATGGTTAATATGTAAATATCAAACCATGGGTACGAAATTTATGTTAGAGTAATAAATAAAACACAAGATAAAACTATTTAGATATGTATCCCTATCATCGCAATATATAACCAAAGCGACATATTTTCTTTCCATATTCCTAAAAGCACAGACCCACGTTACGGCATCTGTCAACTGGAAGTTAACGAAATGCTATAATATGTATCAAACTATTTATTAAAATTCAATTCAATTCAATTCAATTCAATTCGACTTTATTGCATTTACATCCAAACAAGATTACATGAAACTGCAAATAAGCACACAAAATCAACAAACACTGTAGCTCTATATCAATATTATTTGATACTTAAGCATGCACAACTGCACTGCAATAAAGCGCCAAAGCAACACTGTAATGTCCATGGTCGTAACAGCCAATACATGTCTCACACCTGTTTCTCGATTTATTTGAAGCGATCAAAATAAAACTTGAGATCTCATTACAGAACGTATCTTAATCATGTTTTAATATGTAACAGTATGTTTATAAATGATCAAAATTTCATGAAAACCATAAATTCCATTATGACAACATGAAATGAAAAAAATGATACAAACAGATAAAGTGTTTTGAAGGAATTATAAGGATATTAAATGGGGGCAGAGGGCAATGAGATCTCCTGTTCAAGCATGGTTTCTGTGCACAAACTTTCCGGTAATTCGCTTAAATCATGTGACACGGTATAAAAAGTCCAGTGTAAGATGTAAAAACATATTTTGCTCTAAGTCTGTCATTGATAAAACACAGGAACAAGGACTGTGACTAGGGCACGGAACCCGAGCTATAATATGGGAACGGTTTCATAGATACGGGCTCTGGACGTGTAAATAGTTATTAAATTAACGGCAGGGATTTTTTTCATGCGTTGTTGTAATGAAGAGTTGATAAAAATATATAAAATAATCACTACACACTAGAGTTCTTATCCTTAACGGTCAACAAGACAACACTTGTTTAGATCCGGCCAGCTTCATCAGAAGCCATTTACTGGGGGAAAGGAAGGACGATTGCAACTTGAAATATGCAGACGTTAGCACATTGTTTTGCTTCCTATATATTTACCGTAGAACTCTTCGTGCATCGGAATCATTAACTGATATACTGATGACTAAGGTAATTTATAGCATATTTCTTTTTGAATATTACTTGTATTTTTACACAATTTTGATTTCTATTTTCTCTTAGATTCCTTTTAAATTAAATTTTTTAATTAACAAATGATTAGCTTTGTTAGATGATATGTCAACTACATAGTAGGGGAGGGAACAATACTACTTCGGGATTTCAGTCATTAGTTGACAAAAACGAAATACAGCGTATTTACAGAATTGCAAATATATGGTGGCATATTTCTGCCGTCATCCTACGAGGTACGTATGTTAACATGTTTTTTAAAATGATGTCGAAATAATCTGAGAAGATGCCGAGTTATACTGAGAATATGTCAACATACAGTAGCCTATAAATAATGTCGGCACATAATTTGATTTGACGTGATAATTTTGTCAAGACGATTATTTCGTAGGATGGCATTGATGCCGGGATGTGATAATGTCCATAGGAAATATTATCGTTAGACCAGTGATTGTAACGGCGAATTCCACTATTGTTTCAGCTTACGCCAGGATGAAAAAAGGGGAGAGAAATTGAGTAAAATTACCGTAGTGCAATTAAAACTAGTTTGAATCAGCGTAATATACCCAGTGGAAAACAGGCAGCATTGTTAATCTTCTCAGTCGAGGAACTCTAATTAAGATAAAAAAAGTCCATGTCAGCTCTTTGCAAAGCGTATAATCCACGTCAATAGAATAATGGATTATCACACCTGTAATAGACTAATGTCAAATGTCTCCATATAGAAAGTGTGCTGAGACGTCATATGTTTTTATAGTTACGTCTATATGTTTGTTTTGTTAAAAGACGCTCATATCTCTCACCCTGGGCAGATGATCCACTCTTTTCCAGTTATGAATTATTCTTGTTTCAAATAACTATCGAAACAACTGGAACTCCCATGCATAACCATGTTTATAAATGTTAAATCAACCTTGCATGTACAGCAGGACCAACAGGGTAAGAGAAAAGGGACCATTGTCCCTCTAGGGGCACAACACTCGGGAGAGACGTTAAAATTGCAATACAAAATCCAAGCCTCTTTTTTGTAACGTAAGAATCTTCCCTGCTTAGATTGAGATCCCACTATCTCAGTGTTTTAGTGGATAACGACAGCCTACAAATGCCCTTATTCTGATAATGTCACAATTTAACAGTATAATTGAGTCATTAAGCCTCATCCCTTTATGCAACATCATTTTTTAGTGCACAGGGTTCACCTACAAATTTACGACACGAAAGTTTCAAAAATATCAATAAATCCTGTGTCATGTAGAATCACAGTCATCGGGGAGAGGGGGTCTTCTTGATTTACACTCCATAAATCTTCATGCTAAACCTAAAAATTCTTACATACAGATTGAGGTCTGTCGACATCATATAGTAGTGAAATATAGTATTAACCAACATGGTCATCACCATTTTGTACATAAGATATGTAGAGATACCAGTAGTATGGAGAAAATAACTACCATGTCATCGGCAATGAGGACATGTCATAGACTATCAAACTAGATGTTGGAGTATGGCAGGTTGCAGTTTATCGCCGATGATTTGATGTTTGCGGAAGCTTCGATTTTCAGAACTGCAATGCATCAACCAAACGGATCCCATTGGACCGTACACAAAGGTGGGCGGATCTGCACTTTGACGATATCCTTGGATTGCTCTCTCTTATATCAGAAACCCTAAGTGTAAGACAGAAAGGTTCTGCAAAGACAACAGCGCTATATTTCACTACCACTTCATCCAGGGCCGCTACTGGTGGACCGTGTCTTCAAGGCCGCTACCGGTGGACCGTGTCTTCAAGGGCGTCATAACTAACTGACACTGTTCGTAGAATTTGATCTGGGTCCTAAGTTATATAGTAGTATGAGTTCAGTCAAACTTTGGTTGGTTTACTTTTCTTTTCTTTTATATTTCTCACTTAATAAGCAACTTTCAAAGTTTTGGTTTGAGCATCATTGATGAGACCTTATTAATTGAAACATGTATTTCCGGAGAATTAATTAGGATATTTCAAGAATGTTCTTAGTTTGTTACTCTAATAGATAAACTGTTCAGGATTTAATATAAACCATTGAACGGGTCAATACTCAGAATACACGAGTGTAATACAGTGTCAGTTTTTGCACCAGCGTCAAATTAAGTATATATATTCGCGATTGTCTTTCAAATTTAACTGCAGTAAAATGCATTTTTCGATTTGAAAATCGAAATGTAAATGCCTATGTGTTTGTTTGACTGGCCAATATTCTTTTTGTTTTAAGTTTCAAAATATTTGATTCTCTAAACTCATGAGACATGAACCATGAACTGCAAATGTTCGCCTTCCGAATAATAAAAGGAGGGCTACCTGCATCGTCAATTGTTCCCTTTTCCATTCATTGTTTCTTCATTCATTTTTTTTTATAAATATATTGCGAATGTCGTATTAATCAGCTATGTTATCGTGAACGTGATCCAGGGGTGATCACCAGTCAGACGTTGTTTATAATCGTGTTTTAATCCTGATACTCCTGCTTGTTACCAATTCTGCCTTCGCAACTGATGATGGATAATCATTTACCTAGTAGATCAGTCAGTTATATTTAAATGAGGAGCATAATGACTAAGGCAAAGGAAATATGCATATGAAGATGCCAGTACCAGGATTGCAGTGGCGGATCCAGAGACCTATCTGGGAGGGTTTCCAAATTTCCAGGGGGGATTTCCATGTGGGGGAAAATTAAGAAAAATTGTGTAAATACATGATTTTTAAAGAAAATTCTCAGGGTGGGGGGTGGTTTCCTGAAGCCCAAAAAAACCCTCTGGATCCGCCACTGGATTTTAAAGAAAACTAGGTGAGAAAAACATATTCATCTTAAATGCTGCTGAAAAAGGATTTCACGTAAGTATCAAATCAGTGGATCATACCTCATCACTGAAGATCAAGTGACAGGTCTACATCAGCATATATTTGAAATATTATACTTGATGGTACGTTCAAGGCAACAAGAAAGATAATGCTTCATAGGACATGCTGGGGAACCATGGCCGTGATATTAACGACCGTTCACAAGTTTGGTTGAAAGAGGACAGGCAGCCCAAGTCAGAAACAAATAAAAACTTAATTGAAGGTATCAACTGTATAAAAGAAAATCTTTTGAAAGAAGTGAGTGAAAATCAATGTAGTATTCGCTCATTAATTAAATCTTCTTTTATTTATTTCCTTATTCTATTTATTTATCTATTTAAAACGGTTTCATTAAAGAATCCAACGCATGTCTCAAAATATACTGCAGTTGTTTAGGTAATTTCTTTCGGTATATTATTGTGTATTATTGCGAGGAAATCATGTACGGAATTTCTTTCAGACTAATCTTCACATGCTTTGACTGTGTAGGCATGTAATTAAGGATTAACTCTATTTGTTCAGGTTTTCAGTGGGTAACAATTGAACTCCGGAAAGTTGAACAACCGGGAATTACCTATAGCAAAATGGAAAGTTAATGTAGATATTTTCGGTTTTTTTTCTACATGATTACCCGCAACACTTGTCGACTTCAGCGTTTCAAGAAAAAAACGTAAATAAATAAGTAAACTATTTGTTTTTCTTTCCAAAACATCTCGGATATCATAGCAATAAAACAACAATTTCACCTTGCACATATGTCTATATCAATATCAAAACTAACTTTTGGTAAAAACAGAAATGTCGCACAAGTTTCTGCTAAAAAAAACAGCATTAAAAGGATTTTTTTCGAGGGAAAAAAATTGTTAATATTGAATTTACGTATGGTTACGAGCACAAGAACATCTATAATATTTGAAGCAGAGTAAAAAAAGGCCTTGCAAAGGATAAAGAATCAATTGCAACTGAACCATATTCAGTTTGAGCATTAAACATGCTCTAGGTAGTCTCTTCAGTTGTACGGGAATACCTTCTGTCAACAAAAGAGTGGGTTTCCATAATAACTCCTCCTTTGATTCCAATTCTGTTTTGGTGAGGTGTAAACCTTAACCTAATCACAACAAAAACACTAATCAAAATCCAAATGAGCACTTGGTTCGTTTTTCGTAGAAGCATAAATTTAAAATTTTCAAAAAGTCGGATTTTTCCCCCACAAGACGAATGTTGTCAAAACAACAATGCATTGAAGGATCATTTATGATGCAACCAAAACAAGGGATCATATGCTACAGTATAATGTAAAAGTCCCCTGCTATGGTAAGTTATCATATATTTACAGACAAATCAACAGCCAGAAACCATCTCAAGCAAGTATATTTTCCAGAAAAAATGTGTTATTTCAGAATAAAAGTAGATTATACATTTTGTATACCAAAATATTTTGACCACCAGTGACAAAAATATCAATCCAAAATATGTGGTGGAACATATTCAAAGAAGGGATCAAATTACCATATTGTCTATACATCGGATATCATGACTATGGCTGAAATGTAATCATTATGTCTGTCAAACTGACAAAAATAAAAAAAAAAAATTGTTCCAGTTTAGATGGAATGGATATTTAATCAACAGACAAGATAGTTGAAAAAAAATTTGGGGGTTAATTCCTTTTCAAGATGGCCGCCGAAACATTCATTCTACTGCCTAATCAGTTGTCAGATTTCCAGACAACTTTCGTCTTGAAATTCAAAGAATATGTGTTTGTTTGTTACTTTGTTTTTATATATATTAAAGTAAGACATTAACAGATGATATTTTGTAAGATGCAAGATAATGAAATGTGTTCGAATTGCAGACTTGGGGAAAAAGAAGTGGAAGACGATGCGAGGCTAAGAATTTGTTTTTAAACTGGTGATTCTAGATTCACAAGAAAACAACTTATATCAAGCTTTGTCGGAACTTCTAAGCCCTTGAGTGCATCTGTTCTGGATTTTGAAGATTGCTGTGATAGCCAAGATGATGGAGTATACTTGATGCATGAGCACACATTCCCATTGTTATTTTACCAACTTGGCATTGGCAGCAGTAACGTCTTATTATCATTTGGTGTCGTGCTGTACTGAATTCAAACATTACTATTAACCTGGCTCTTATGTCTGAAACGAATCTGACAACGGATGAGGTCTTTATTATATTTCATAATCACTAAGATGTTTACTGATATAGCCCGCAGCTAATGATAACTGGTAGGTGCCGCACGTTATAGTTTTCAAATGTTCCAATTTGAGCTCTGAAAAAGTGAGCTAAGCTGCATCCATGTGCGAACAGGACCCGTAAAACAGGTCCTTGATTACTAGAGAGGAAGACTACTAGTAGTTGCATTTTCCAAACGTTCTGTTCCAGATTCTCTTCTGCGCAGATACCGTATGTAGCATTTTTGAAAAATACTAATATCTTCATTTGAGCAATCTATTCCATTTTTAGTCAGTATATCCAAACGCCATTTTTATTGTGGATGTTTTACATTTCTTGTACATGTACCTTTTACATTTAGGAGAATCCAGAGATACAGTGGAAGCATTCAACAATACATTTACTCATTAACAAATGAGTATGAAATATACCCTAGCGCAGTGTAAAAACTGTGTAAAAAATAAAGTGTATAAAAATGATAACAAAATGCCAGTTCTAAAAGTGACAAGGATATCACATTTGATCTCATAATAGATTGTGAACAAAAACTGTATCAATCGTGCAAAGAGATGAAGAAAATGTGATTTTTATGACTTAACATACACTGAGAGGTTTATTTTAGGCTTGCAACGAATTCCAGTACCACTTACATGTAATAAGGTGCATTGCTTTCTGGTGGACGCCAGGGGGGTGTCTTATTCCTTCACCTTTTGGGGGTACACATGGTACTTTGATGTGCAAAATGAATACTTTCCACCACCTTTTTTGACTGAATTTTTGTATACATATTTGAAATGACACCATCTTTTCATACAATGAAATGTTTTGGTATCCAAGAATAATCAGAATGACAAATCCTGTATTTTACATTAAGATTTCCACAGAATGTTCGATCATCCTCACATTCTGGTCGATAAATATATTATTTCTGCATCATACGAAACATATATTCTTCCCCAAGTATAATGATGCAAAAAATATGATTTTTTCTGAAAAGCAAGCCATCCAGATTGATATGTCTCGCCTATGCCCCGCTTTGACCATCAATGCACAGAGAAACTGGAGTGGAAGCGAGACTAAGGTGTCAACATTAAGTTTTTGCGGCGTTTAAGTTAGTTTCACTGAAAGTATAAATGCTAGACTAACCAAACTTAGACCAAAGATGCATCTTAGGTAATAAATCACAACCCATGCATCAAATACTGGATGCGGCCTACCTTTCATGGTCCATTGACTTTGTTAGCATCTCCATCAACATTAAGTTTCTGCGTTTAAGTTAGTTTCTCTGATATGTGAATCGATGGTCAAAACGGGGCATAGGCGAGACAAATCAATCCGAATTGCTTGTTTTTCAGAAAAATACTTTCAGGCTGATTTTCCATTTTCGACTCTTATGCTGTAATTAGGTTAGTTAATCCAACCTAAATAATTAGTAGAACAATTCAAAGTAATACTCCGAATGTATCAGGGATCACAAAAGGTCATACTGCAGCATAAAATCTCGTAGCTCTTAAGAAACGAAAGTTATGAGGAGGCAGGCTTCTATGTAATTTTAACATAGCTGAAAATAGTCCCTTGCTATAAAAAAAATCTATTTGAAAGAGTGTCACTGTCTTTGGACTTTGAAAAACGCAACGCTATTGATTTTTTTGTAAAGTACAATGAACAGGAAATTTAAATTTGTAATGGTCATTTCCGGTCTCTTCATCAGGCTTGTGCTATATATAACACATACAATACTGACTCACCGGAAATGATAAATAATACGAAGGAGA
>JAUMHH010210470.1:0-12783 GCA_032359455.1 Chlamys rubida | reverse complement strand
TACTCTTAATATAAATAGATGTAATCTAGAAAGAAATTACAGGACAAAACACGTTTATACGTCGTTAGTCGCTTTAAATATGAAAGGAAAGTATCATCCTTTTTCTGCAACCATACTGAATACTGGGAAATGTTTAATGTTCACCTTTTCTGCCCTCTGTAATGAGGGCAAATTTATCACTAGAGTGAGCATTAGTAAACGCTATACATAATGATTAAATGTGAAGGCGAAATTAATACTCAGTTAAAACGGATTTACCAGCAAAAGCCAAAAGAATGACAGGGCGAAGATTTCCTGGTATACAGTTTTTTATTCCATTAATTCATTGTGAAAATTTTAAAAGTTAAAGTACGTATATTTCACAACTGATGAGTGTTCTGATGACCCTATAACAAAGATATCTTAACCTTATAACACTTATTTCTTGCAGTCGTTTTATATATCCTGGACTCGTTGCCTTAGTGATTGCATCTCTCACATTCCCTCCAGGCCTTGGCCAGTATTTTGCAGGAAATGTAAGTGAACTTAAAATAAACTTTAATATAGAGTTTGTTGAATTATAAAAAGTGATATAAAAATGTAGTAAACTTATTTATTATTTACTCTTATTTAACAAAAACTGAAGTCAAATTATATAAACTTATTGCTACTTTTCATTAAACTTCCCATTCCAGTTTTCTGTTAAATAAATTATTGAAGACTTGAAAATGTTTGTATCATTTGATTTGAACTTTTTTCAATATTAAATTTTTATCACTGGTGTGTTACAAATAACCATTGGTGCTAAAATTTGCAAAGTTTTAGTCAATATAGAGAATATTTCATTGTCTAGGAAATTCTTGAAGGGAAATTTGCATAAATAATTTCCAATGTAATAGTAATTGAAAAGTAAGAAGGTCATTTTGTTTTACAGTTAACCAGTCGACAAGCTATTAACGAATTATTTAGTAACATAACGTGGACGTCGGGGCAGGCGGACAACCTGGCCGAGGAGGAGATCATTAGTCACTGGAAACACCCCGACACAAACATCTACGTCAACCTGGTCATCTTCATCGTAATGAATGTGAGTACAGAGTTATCGTAATGAATGTGAGTACAGAGCTATCGTAATGAATGAGTACAGAGTTATCGTAATGAATGTGAGTACAGAGTTATCGTAATGAATGTGAGTTATCAGAAACAGAGTGTGACTTATAATGTTAAAATCAAACTCACATTTATTTGTAACCCTTTCACCACTGTAGACCATAATGGACTTGTCCACATCTATGCACGGTATTGTCTACTAAAGTTACATAGGGGTGAAAGGGTTATCAATCATTTTGTGGTAAGTCAAAAAAAGTCAGGACATATTTTCAGGTTCCATTTAGGTGCTATATGCACAAAAATTATACCAAGATTTATTTTTAAATCAAAATTCCACCATTTTTTAACTAGAAAAAAAAATCTTTGTATACCATTTATAAAGCAAAATTTAAAAAAAGGTCTTGGTACCACCTAGTGTTCTCAAAATTAATAATTTATAACATTTTTTTATTTTTGCATTTCATGCAGTGTTATGTACAAATTATTATATTACAGTTATCAATCACATACAGGAGTATCACATTTTACTTCTACTAGCATTGTCAAACATAATAATGTACCGTTTGTATTTCAATATATTGTCAACAAATTTAAATAAAACAAAGTTTAAACCAAACATAATGACACTACAATGTACCATTATCACCCCAACTTAAGTTTTCATCTATATACATTATGCACATATATTAGATGACACACACATTTTCCCTACATCATCATTGGATGATTTATAATCACTGGAGGTCGGTGATTTGTGATATTGACTTGGTGTTACTGTTTTTAGAAACAGCAGGTCAATATTCACCTGATGTGGTAATTTCGATGTTACAAATCTCTGCAAAATGCAGTCCTTTTCTTTGTACAATTTTTATACATTCCATCTTGTTTAATGATTAATACAGTGTACATTATTTTGCATTTAATATCACAATCAAAGACTTTTATTTCCGTGAATATCTAGTTATATGGGTTTTAGGGTGGTCGGGTGGTGCAGTGGATAGCGCACACGCCTTTCACCAAGATGACCGGGGTTTGATTCCCCGATCGGACGTGAAAAGGTATAAGGTCACCTGCCCGACCACGTGGGTTTTCCCCAGGTACTCCGGTTTCCTCCCACATTAAGACCCTACCCTAGTTTATATTTATATTTAGTTATATGGACTTGAGAAAGCAATTCTGATCTTGACTTTGTCTCGGTCAATATCACTTTCTCAGGTTCATATAACGACATATTCACCTCAACAAAAGTCCATGATTTATAAATAATCTAGAACCCAAGCATGTAATCTGAACACAATCCTGCCGCATGGGTGGAACAATATACGCCCGTCCCATGCCGAAAAGACATAATTTAAATCCATCTTATGTACTCTGATGTATCAAAATGTATGAAAATATTGAAATGCCACAAGAAGAATTTTCATTTGTACAGTATAATTCTGTAAAGTTTAATTTATTCTGGGGTACGGTGAAAGGAGAATGCATCCTGTACTTCACTCACTTAAACTAGGAATAGATATTTCCTTTGATATCTTCAAAAAAATATTTAATAGCATAGGAACTACTTCACTTCTGTCTATGTATAGTATAAATAGTGACTAAGTAACAGTCATATTTGACTACTACTATGCAGAAACCTAATCAAATCACAGTATGCTAATTGTGCAAAATTTTGCTCAACTTTGAACTTGGTCTTAGTCCTTGTATATTGTACATGCTTACAACTTTTCATCAAAATTGAATGCTACTATATATAAGCAAGTTATCTTACAGAAACCACAGTAGGGATGGTCAGACAGACAGATGCTCCTCATACTGTGATACATCCTATCATATTTTTGACAGGCATATAAAAAAAACACTGGCAACAATTGAATCACCTCTCCATCTGCATTATAGCGTACAGTTCATGTTATTTTATACTCAGAGATGACTTAATCATTTAATTTGACAATTGTTTTGCACAAATATTTCATAATAAATAATCCATACTTATCTGTTCCACTGCAGTTTTTCAGATGATTTAATAACGATATCTTTGTGAAAATGTAAAAATATAAATAACAGAGATTGGGATCGCTTCCACCAATTTCATGCTTCTGTTGTTTTTGTAATTGTATTTTGTCATACTTTTATTTTTCATAAGAAGCAAAAAAGCTGTCTCAGCTTCTTATTTGTCAATTTTCTGTAGTAGTAGTGTTCATTTTTGACTGTCACAGTAAGCAATAGCTGTGACCTAATCATATGATTTGTGAGATAGTTAAACAAACAATAGGGAGACATTTCTTGTCATCCCAAGCACAGGGACCTGAGAATTTGTTACAGTTATATTTGGACCTAAACTGGGTGTTCAGAGAAATTTTACTCGTTTTAGGGTTTTCATTAATATTCGGTAAAAATGCTGTCCTTAATGAAATATATCTGTAACAAATTCTCAGGTCCCTGTGATCTTGATTAATTTTTTTATTATTTACCTTTTCACAGGTACTTACAAATTCAAAATTACTTTTAGACATCATCACCCATATGTCATAAATCAAAATACAAAACACTGTAATAAACCCTATTTGTGTCCTATTAAATAAGGTTTGGCTATACAGAACAAATAACATTTGTCAACGGGACACTCTGGTTTGTTGAGAAAATTTCTCCACTACAGATTTGCTGATTAAACAATAAATGAAACAAGATTATATTTTAAGACTTTAGGATCCCTGTTCCACTGCACTGTGTTTTGTGGTATATACAGTTACCTCCCCTTAATTTCAGTTTGGATATAACTGTAGTACAGCTGGACCAGGACACCTCTGGTGACTCAGTAGCTTAACACATTTCTCCCAGAGTTATCTCCCATTTCAACTGTTGAAGATTTCTTTGTTATTCCCTGGGGTATGATTGCTCTGTCACCCCGTAAGGTATGATAGATGGCATGCAGAAAGAAACAAATTTCTGGCATCATAAAAAATGGTCATATATGTGGAGTTATTTGCAAGAATATGCTATAAAATAATGGCATTGTGCTCTAAGAAGGACCTTTGCCCCCTAAGAGGGACCTTTGCACCTAAGAGGGACAAATTCTGTCAGAATTATAAGATAGGGGGACCAGACTGGGTCCTAAACCTTCAGAGGGATCAGTTGGTAGATATTGGGATCGTCGGGTGGCCGGGGGATAACGCACTGGCATTTCACCAAGACGGTCAGGGTTCAATTCCCCGATCGGACGTGAAATGGTATCGGGTCACCTGCCCGACCATGTAGGTTTTCTCTGGGTACTATGGTTTCCTCCCACACACCCGCACACTAACATCCAGGCCAACAAGAGGGATTAGTATAAGTTGAAATGATTTATTTCATAATTGTTGTAAAAAAGTTGATATTTTAAATGGTAGATATTGGGGATCAGATCAAGGACAGTCCCTCTCAACGATAGTTGACCAGTATGTGATGATCATATTCAAAGTATACATTGGGGTAGCATTTATCTAAATGATATTCAACAAAAAAAGACATCAAAATAAAGCTTAAATTCTTCTCAAAAACAAAAATATCTATCTTACACTCATGTCTCATAGTTTGAACCTTATCACGTAACTAAATTAGCACCATTCCATCGAAACAAAAAACAATGCGGACATTTAAAGATTGCAGGCAGAGTTGTTATGTATATTACGGTTTCCAAACTGGAAATATTCCCTAAACAATGTTTTACGGCTTTACTGTTTCCAGGATAATCGGAAAACTTGTACATAAACCAAATCTTCATCATCAGATTCATTCCATGACATTAAAGCAGTATTAAGTAATCGTAAAACTGTAAAGAAAACTAATTTTCTTAAGATATTTGCTAAAATAGCAACGTAAGAAATGAAAGATGCATAGAGTATGTTGTGTGAAATTATTTAAGCGGACTCAAATTTTAGTGTGTCATCAATTTTTAACAGATTAGCACTTTGATAAATTGGCATACCGTATTCACAATTCATGCAATAGAAAAATACCTACAGAAATTTCAATAAACATAATCATAATAAAGGAAATAATAAAAAGCACCAAAAATGCACTAAAATCAGAAAACCGTTAAGATTTGTACATTTACAGAACAGTACTATGTACCTTTTCCAAGTTTCTGAATAACCTGGGATCTTTGATGGTTTCCAGACAACTTAACGCGTCAGAGTTGCTACGGTAGGTCACTCATATTTCATATGGTTCATCATATCTATTCCATATTAATTATTAATACAAAAGTAAAATGTGAATCAGACGGTGTGGTGATTAATATTTCAGGCACATTTAGTGTAGAGATTAATTTTCGCTTTCGAAATCCTCGTCTTTCAGTTGTTAGAGATTAATTACGAAAATTATCAAAACCGTACTTATCCGTCAATAAGCCCATGCTTGGTAATAAGCCAACCAATATATATTGCAGTTAGGCAGAAATGCAAACAAAAGGTTTCTCATTGTCCTGTAATGAGCCCATCCCCATTCTATCAGGTAAAGATTATGTGTCGTCCCCGTGAGCTTATATTATTGCAGGATAAATACGGTAGTGATGTACGGTTTTGTGCTATAACATAAGGTTTGTATGGCCCACTATTCACGTCTTCATCAACGCCGTATCTTCTTGATCATAGTCAGTGTCTTGGCCATCATGGGAGCCGATGTCTTTACAGCTACCAAGAGAAAATATTAAAATGATCAATTTAGACTAAAGGTTAAGACAAGACATTTACAATTGAAACAGGTTAAAAAAAAAACAAGGTATCAATGAGTAACGTTTATCATCAGTGATTGTTTTATTACAATGTATCACTGAGCAATACTAATCTTCCGATAATTGATAATAAGGCATCACTGAGCAAAACGAATCCCCCACTTATTGTTTTTAGCTAACAGATGACATGGCTTAAAGTTGGAAATTTCTCAGCTGTGTCCTTCAAAGTCACTTCAATGGTCAAGGTCCATATTTATGACACCGTTCTCATGCTCAAACTCAGATTTTGTGCTCATCCAAGCACAATTTCTTGATCCAGGGATAACTCTATAATACCTCAATCATTCGGGAGAGACTTGAAGCAGAATATCATTTTTAGGGTTTACCCTTGACTTGTTTTCCTTGTCATTTGATTAAAGCCGAGTTACAAGAAAGTTTGTTTGAGCACAAAATCCATGCTTGAGCATGAGAACAGTTTCTTGAATATGGGCCCAGATGTTTGCCACAAAACCTGTGAACTCATATTTGCTACAAACACAATGAAAGTTGTAAAACTGCTATGCTACCACATTGTTTCACTGGATTGCATTCCAAAGTTACGGACAAATAGAAATAAACTAGAAAATGTCAGTCTGTAGGATATGAATGCCCCTTTGTACTGTAAAATGATGTATAAATAGCAAATTGTCATCGACAACAGCCTTGGGATGCTGAAATACCAAGGAATCTGAGGTATGTATAAACTTGACCTTTGTATAAACTTTGATCGAAATCTGTTGAGGAATGAAGTGTGAAGAGTGGTGACAATGACAGGACAAACATGGGTAATATTGTATCTCCCTGGTTTTAATGGCACTGGCATAAAAAGACAGAGATATGTTCATTACAGACTTCGATAACTCAACTTTTTAAGAACCGATGACAATCAAAATATTTTGTGTGGTCACTGTCTAAGATGACCGATTATATACTGACCTTTAGACCCTGACCTTCCTATAGGTATTGGATCCATATTTGGGTGAAACCGTGCACGTGACCGTTCTCCAGATGACGGCCCTGCAGTGCCAAATCTTGCCTGCTGGCGCCGGACACTTCTAGGAGGTTTTGCAGCCGAGTCTATGTAAGCAAGCTGTGTTGTCCTCTCTGAAAATAATTGATAATAAAATTATTGATAAATTATAACAAATTTGATAATCATAATAAATTAGCGATGAATTATGATAATTTATAGATATCACAATTCAGTTCACTATTTCTGACATCAATGCTCAAAATCAATTGAAGATTCAACTACTGAAACTCATCACATGTATCACCGAGTCAAACTAATACAGGGTGGTCGGGTGGCAAACTAATACAGGGTGGTCGGGTGGTGCAGTGGACAACACTCTCGCACCCCCCCCCCCCCGATCAGATGCGAAAAGGTATGAGGTCACCTGAACATGGGTTCCCCCACAAGCGCTAACAGCCATGCCAACAAGAGTGATTATATCAATTTTAAACAATTTGTTTCATAACTGTTGTAAAAATAAATAAACTTAATATGAATTTTTGTTTACTCATCAGAGACCATGAAGTGCTGAGGTAAATGACAGAGTTGCAAGTGATGAAGAAACGGATAATTCAGATGTGACAGATTGAAGTACCTAAATTGTCCTGAATTCATATTTTTCAAATATTCAAAGAATAGCTATATAATATATGAGGATAAAAGTTTGTAAAATGTACATGGATTAACAAACACACTAACTAAGGAAAAGCATTTCAATCTTAGCCTACCTGGAACTTTTTTGGCCATTTTTATATTGATATTGGCACTAATTTTCTTCAATTTCTCTTCTCTCTCATCAAATTTCCTCTGCAACAGAAAATACAACATGTTCTTAAAAGGAAATTCACTTATCATAAAGGTAATACCAAACACTTGTATGACATTTTGTCAAGATCTGTTGAGAAATGAAGTCATGATGTACGGATCATTTTATGGATGTTGGTGAAAGTCTACCCGTCACTTTTAGAGGAGACAGCGTTTGAAGGATTTGTACTCTTGGTGGTCAGCCCCTTCCTGAGTGTAGATTCTGATCCAAACCACAAGCTGACGATTACTTCAAAGTTCATCAATATCTGAGAAATAGTTTCTGAGAATTTGAAAACATGATTCATGAAATATGTTGACAACAGTTTCTGAGAAGTTGAATAAACAACCGATGAAAGCCAACGACGGAAAAAAGACAACCACAATAGGTCAACTTATCTAGCGACTCAGATGACCCCCCCAAAAAATGAAACAAGATATACAAGATATATGATAATAAAAGTCTTATAAGAATTCAATCCGACTTCCTCTATTGGACTCTGACTTCTCTGTTCCCACTGGTCTATCCCCCTCGTTGTTGACATGATGGAATCCCCTTGGTCCTGGGATCATTTATACCAAATTATATTCATAAACGAGGGAAAATGAGATCCAACGACTGATAGTGGATGTTCAGTGAAGTTCTGCGTACTCCGGTTGATGGATTCCTAAATGGAAATTCACGTGTCCGGCCATAAGAGTAATAGAAGTTCAAAGAAGATCTAGAGATGACCAGACAACTCTTGGCAAATTTAATCAAGTTTACATGTTTCGGCCCATTAGGTGGGCTGTCATCAGAACTTCGGGTCATCTCTTCTTAGAATTTCAAATGATATTCAAGTTCTTTTGCCCAAAATAAAGATGAAGTCTTTCAATTTTCATGAAAAAAAAATAATTCTGGAACACAAGTGTGCCCAGTATACAAAGCTCACCAAGTAATGTTCCCTCCATGACTCCATCTCCTCCGGTTTACTCAACCGGAACTCTTTGTGGCAGTGGCTCATCCATAACGGGTCGGACTCCTCCAGGAAATGCTGTCAATAACGATTACAACATAGTCAAAACATGGTAAACGTCAGCACAGTAAAACTGTAGCAAAACAATGTGAACTGTCATTGAACTATAAACACAGACTGACTTCCTGATTTACACCCACTCGTAAGTTACACAATATGCTTTGTGAAACGGACCGTAATTTGTACGTACGGCTTACATATGGATTTACACCCGGGTGTAAGTTACACTCTGTTTGTGAAAACAAAAGATGTAATAAAGAACAATATATATAAGAATTTCAATTAAAAAATTCATAATTTTAGCGCAAAATTTAAAGCATGAAAATAAACAAATAAAACTAACGCTAAAATATGAATGCTTTTAGATGAAAATTTTAATGACAAAATGTTTTATGCTGTGTTAAATTCATCCTCGATATCCAGGGGTTACGCTCACCTACGCTCTCTGCACCCCTGGAATATGTCGTAGGAAAATTGTAGGCTCAGTGTGTGCCACCTTGTTGATGAGACAAGAAGATTAGTTTGATCCTTTGATGTACATCAAAAGAATCTCGAAGTCACATAACGGTAACAAATGACTGACTTTGATGTTGGGTGTCGTCCCTTTGTCATCTTCAAAGGACAGGTATCAGCCTAGCGATTGGTCAGGTTTTGTTTTACCTGAGACCAATCAAACAGCTGTCTTTGTGCCTTCAATTTTGCTATGACATATTCCAGGGGTGCAGAGTGTAAGTGAGTGTAGATATTGAGGATGTAGTAAATTCTACCTCTCTTTACGTGCAACTGTTAGATGTATATTAAATAGATCTACTTACAGGGTTGAAATCCTCCAGTCGATACAATTGTGCAGCGGTACATTTTTCCAGCACAGGTTTCAGAATAGTAAATGGCACACCGCCAACAAACTCCAAACCTAAGGGAGATAATTTGGGTTTACAGCTCAATTTCTACTAAATGTCCATCAAAGTGCTACAGGGAACATAACAAGATAGACAGCAACAGACTCTAAAATTGAAGGATTACTGGTAAATTTCAAGTATTTACAGTTTTAAGTGTGATTGACTCAATAACCTTTGTGGAGGTCATTGTCATTATCACTCGATACATATGTGTACGTCATACATACACCGTGTACATATGTGTACGTCAACAACCCGGGGGTTTCAATCGCTATTTTCGGACGTAAGCAGAAGTACCGGGGATATGAGATTTGTAAACAAATGATAAATCTCTGAATGAAAATTTGAAAACGATGCCATTTCTCATGTAATAAAAGTTAGCAAGTACGTAAATTACTGAGTAAAGAGTGTTCATTATGAAATGTGCCACTTTATATAACTACTCAAAGTAGATAACTGTGGCCATGAAGATTACAGCAAACCTCAGGGATTGAGAAATCCACCAGAACAGTCTATTACATTGTATCATGACAGATGGAGTTCATCATTACACACACACAGGAGATCGCACCTTTAGAATTTAGTAATAGATACAGTATGCCAAAAATTAAACACATTGCACCATACAGCTGTTTGTGCTTCTAGGACTCAGTAAGACTGAAATCAGGTAGGGGCGCAGGATATCTTTACATCTCATACCTAGGGGCATAGAAATAAACTTTCCGATGTAAACTGATGAAATTGCAAACTAAATGTAAAGTAAGTTTGGCAAAATGCAAAATGCTGTATCAGGTTAATTTAAAAAAAAATAATCTCAGGATAGTTTTTTTAAAGGTAACCAGTTGCGATGAAAAATACTTACTGTCAATGTTATTGCAAAGAACTGTCATACACATGTCAAACATCTTGTACACCTCTGAAATACAAATCAAAAGATAGGTATAAATAATGACATTTAATATTTCATATACATGTATCATATATTTCATTAATTATTTAACTTTGCAACAAAAATGGTAAAAATTAACCAAAAAAATCATAGCAAGAAATAGGAACTACCTGATGTAACAATTCCAGACTTAAGTTAATTTTACATATTAACTCATTCATCCCTGAAATTTCATAATGTACTATTCCTACCTTCAAATTGGAAGAGTTCAAATGTTTTTTCAGGGGTGAATGAGTTAAAAAGACATGAACAAGCTTGAGGTTAATGAACATTTAAATTTCAGGTATGTCAGGTATAAAACAGGTATGTCAGGTATAAAAACTGGTATGTCAGGTATAAAACAGGTATGTCAGGTATAAAACAGGTATGTCAGGTATAAAACAGGTATGTCAGGTATGTCAGGTATATAACAAACAATTGCCTCATTTATTATTTAAGTAATGTATGAACCAAAAACAACTTAACGGTTATTTATACATGTAGTTGTGTAATGCAAACATATCCACTCGCAAATCAGATCCACACTTGTCGGTATGGTGTTTGATGTCACTTTGATCATTTTGAAAACAAAAGTGATCTGTTGTAAATTACGTGAAACTTCTTAAGGTTTTATTATATATATATTTGCACCGCTTTTTAGATGTAGCATTTAGTTAAATGATATTCTATATTATAAGAACATCGAGACCCTCATGTTCACAGAAATAGTTTACTTGCAAGTCTACGTAACGGTCACTGGATGTTTACGTTACCTCCATACTTGAGCAGTAATTAAAGTTGAAACAAACACTTGCGTTTCAATACATAAGTGACTCAGTTCATCACAGATATACATATCAGACATAAAACTGTTATTTACATAACGCGTCCAGGTGTGACACCAGATCCCGAGGACATAAACCAGTGATTCTTGCCTTCATTTACCAATTATTTTTTTGTGACAGTGACAAAAATAAAGTGATATTAAGCGAAATTGACATCAAAACAAGTGATGATAACAGAATTGAATTACATAGATGATATAGCAGGAAAAAAGGTGCATCAAGAAAACATGATTATAATCGAAAAGTGACATTAAACAATGTGATATTAAGTGAAATGTACTGTACAATACAGAGAAAGACAATAGATTATCACCAGAAGATCTTACAAGAGTTCCTATTTCATATGCGATTTATGAAACCAAGCTAAGAAAATTTCTTTTTAGCAAGTCTCTTGTGAGCTAAAAGTACAATTAAATGTCTTTCCTACCTGGCACAAAGTTTTGTTTCTTTCCTGAGTACATCTGTGTTCTTCCTGTACTCTTTGTAGCAGCAATAAATTCATCCAAAAGCTCTTCTAAAAAGTGAGAAACAAAAATTATAAACACAATCATCTTGGATGTTACACTGACAGTCTGACACCCATGTAAGGAATTGGGAAATATTGACAAAAATACCCAGCGATACTTTCACAAGATTTTCTATGACCCCTGGAAGACTCGGTACAAGTTCTTTCCCCAAGGGGGAGTTTGTCACCCTGGTACAAAAGATTAGCTGCTTCAACGTGACTTGGCTAGGGCAGATTTCTCTTCGGTAGAGCCCAACACTAGTAAACCAGAGGTACTGGGTTCGACTCCCAAGCAGAGGCATTAAAACAATAATGACTTCTGTTACACATGAAATGTGATAATTCTATGGTTAAGAGATATATTGGATGGCAAGATATTTCCTCTATCCTTATTCTGATCTACATGGAATTCAGCTATTTTCAGATGTAAAATTATTTCTTTCATTTCCATGTGTGCAAGATAGAGCTGTCCAGTGTAAGAAAGGGGTGTAGGTAATTTCTATCTTACACCCATTTCACGTGACGTGACATCACCATGGCTCGACAATGACGTTACGTCACGAATTTGGAACTCTCCGATGCCACAATGCGGAAAAGGCGACGTGATGAAATTAAAAACCTTTTACAATATATTTACCGTACACGTTAGAAAGATGTGATTAATTTTCCTGCGCAAACGTTGTTTGCCAATATGGGGTATGCTAAATCCGGCTGACTGATTAGTTTTCGTCTAAAAAGCTCATATTTTCAAAATGGTGGCCAGTCCAAAAGCATTTTCATGGTTTCTGAGCTTATTCTGGTGGTTGGATTGAGAGAAAAATACTCTTTCGTGCCCAAGGGTGTAGGATAGGGAAATTCCACCCGAGGGGTTTTCAAATTTGGGAAAACCCGAGGCTTTGCCATGGGTTTTGCCAAATTTGAAAATCCCGAGG
>JAUMHH010210459.1:0-12783 GCA_032359455.1 Chlamys rubida | reverse complement strand
TTCACCCCTATGTAACTTTAGTAGACTCTACCATGCATTGATATGGATGAGTTCATTATGGTCTACAGTGGTGAAAGTGTTAAGTTCAATGACGGCAAATAATTTTTATTTCATTCTTATGGGTCCTTTTCCACCATATTTTTGAAACCTATGGGTACTAGCAATTTAAACTTCAGTTTTTCCAGAAATTCTGAGTCCCATGAAAAGTCTGGGAGTATCAAGCTAGGGTTCAGGACTGGCTTTTAGACCTCTCACTCAATGGTGGTTCTTAACATTGTATCCGAGCAAGAGAAAAGCAATTTTGCATTGTATAAATTTTACCAAAGCAGTTAAAGAATGCTATTACTTGATAACATTTAGTAGAGAATGTTTTGTTTTATTTGATATTTCAGGAAGTAGGAAAATCACCAAATACATATACAAGTAGTGATGAGATAAGAAGATGAAACGGATAAATACCGAGAGTCGTGTCGCCATTGGAGTCGTCCGTCATCATGTGCTGGAGCTGTTCGGGCGTGCCTACAAAACAGGGATAATGATGTGGTGATGATGCAGGAAAGCAAGGGCATGAAATAACACCATGAGGATGTGTCGTGACGAAGGAATGGACTGGTCAGGTCAAAACATTCAATAGTTCTATCATACGCGATTCAACATGTTCTTTGAGAAAAAAATATCTTTATTTTTTTTTAAGTTACCCTTGAAAAACTTATTTTATTTGCATTTCAGAAATAATTCTTAATCAAATCCTGACACAAGATCTACGAGAATCTACTATACATTACTGTAGAAGTATTTTCATTAATAAAATTTTAAATGCCACTGAAGTACCAAACAGGATTTCATGTTTTTTGCATAGATTTTTTTTTAAATATCTTTTTTTTACCAATCTTTATTTAGCATTTTACTTTTTCATGAAAGCTTTTGAATGGTACAAGTTTTTATCTCAATAATTTTTTTTCATAAAATTAAACTACAACACCAGTACCTCAATTATTGCAGAGAAAACTATAATAACATTACAATTAGTGTTTTTACAGTAATGTTGTAGATTCTCGCTGCTACATTTAGGATAAATTTCTTCAGAATTGGAGACAATTTTGATATCTACTTAATATTGATGACACTTTTATGTTTATTTCAACAGTACTGTTTTGACGTGACCAGCAGTAATGATAACTGATGCAATTAAAAAGTTGACATGAAAAATTGATGAAATTCAATATTTCTAGCTAACTGACTTTTGAATAATTACCAACCAGTAAAATATGACAAAACAAACAATAAATTTAAAATTACCCAATTAGAATATTGATGTGTTGGCTATAAACCAAGTTCACCATGCCATGAACCCTAATACCATATCCCAAGTTTACTGACTATATACAGTGAAGATTTTCCTAGGTATTTTGGTATTTAGTAATTTCTTCATGTTCAGAAAATTTGACAGCATATTGAAGCACTAAAAACCAATTTTCACTTATATCCTTATAGAATACAAAATTTTCTCAAACCCTTCTTATTATGAAATATTCAAGGTAAAATTAGAAGAAAATAAAAAAAAAAAAATCTTCAGATGTGAGATTTTGAACATTTTCTTTATCAAATTGGTCAGAAACTGTCTGAATCTCATTGGAAATGGGGCCAAATTTTTAAAATCTTCCCTCAAAATACCAGAAAAACCTTGGTGCTGTATATGTATTGTCTGTGCACCCATGGCTACAAAAATTAAAATGAAGAGGAAAATCAATCATGATCAGTAAGGAAGAAAGCAAATGGACAGGTTCATGAGGAAGATGTGAACAATGGACGATAAATAAAATATTAAAAAACAAAAAAACAAAAACAATTTGAACACATAATCATGTATTGATACCAATTAGTGATTGGACCATGACTTTAGTGACTTTGATCCCTGCTGGGAAACATTACCAATGCTTCCACTTACAAGGACAATTTCTCAAGTTCACCAAAATACCTTATTTCTTGGCAAAACAGATGAAATCAAAACAAATTTTCTCAAAATGACTATAAATTGCCTTTACATATATATATATATATATGACCCTTTTCTAACCGTTACTCCTTGCATGATTCTCTTTCATTCTTTTCCAAATGATTTGGTTGTTCATCCTTCCATCCCTTAACAAATTACGAGTCTGCCTCAGACAGACCTGGGGCAAATCTGAAGTTAGACACATCATTCAACTAGAAACTGTTACTCCTTGCCGACTCGTAATTCACATACAGATAATGTATTTGACCTGTCAAAGAGTCCATGTCCCTGAAAGTGCCCCCTTCCCCTATCATAGCAGGAGGGACAATTACCACCTAAAAAGTGATCAACAAATCCAATGTCAACAACACTACATCTGCCAAGGAACAAGACAAATGTAGAAGAGAAAACAAACAAACAGTTCACATTAAAACACCCAACAAGTAAACGCAGTACCACAAAAATCGCCACACAGTCAAAATATATAGTTTCCTGTTCACAATGGGTAGGACAGTCAGTAATAACACTAGACTATTGGTTAATGCTCTTTGCTGTAGACAGTGCTCTCTGTTTACAATTTTATTTGCCATTATTTAGATGACAGCACAGATGTCTCATTGCAACTTATTAACGAGATCAGCCAAACCTGGTTCAGTACAAACTGCGACAGTATATATTTCATTGAACCAAGTAATGTTTGGTGCCCATGTGTATGGAAAAAAAACATTCCATTCACACTGGCGACTTGACATCTTGATTTAATCCAATGAATGGAACCAACTCCACATGTGAAAGAGTGTGTCATGTCCAATTACAATGAAACACTGTAGGAGAGGAACTGTGCGAAAAGTCATGAACCTATATAGGACATACAGATTTCAATAAATGACAAATTCTAGTAAAAAATGGTAACCGTGATATTTCCCGACAATCAAAATGTTCATTGCAACCGATGCGGGATTCAAAATGATCAGATTTGCTTTCAAACAAATAATATGAAAACACTTTTTTGTATATAAATGGCTTTGAAAATAAATCTTTTTGAAAATTAGACTTGTTTGTGACACACTTCGAAAGGAAAGTGCTGGTTCCGTACAGTGTACTTTGCTTTCATATATAGGGTTGTCATACAAATGAAATATGAATGTGCGGGGAATCCCATCGACTGGCCGATGTAAACCAGTGATGCATCATGCCGAAGAAGCTTTTGAAACACAGTGATAACCAACGGTAGACAATGTGCCATTATCCCGAACAAAGCAGGCTACTGGCCATCAGCCAGCAGATGAAAAAAGATTTGTACAAAAAATAATTACAGTCTGAAAGTCACAGGGACAAAATACTTTGTGATAAACCCATCAAAAAGCTGATCCGACGGTGACATGCAATATAGGATGTTTGCAATATTAACATTCGGGGAAAATGTGGGTCATTATTTACTGTATTTGCATGTCCATTAATTTGCAGTAATATGATTGGGTGGGTCTCGACACCATGTCCACTGTCTTGGTAAATGAGAATTGCAGGGCTTCAGTTTTAGAACTTGTACAAATCCAGTCCACTGTTTTGTTGTCCAGCTGTATACGTATCATGGAGTGGGGAATAATCAAATTTAAACTGTCCATATAAACTCCTATTAGAGTAATTCCTGTTTGTGATATTTCCTAATCGGTGATATCAGTATCAGTAACTACTACCCCCAAAAGTATAGATATATTGTTCTTCTGAACATTAACATTTGTTTGAAATAACTTTTCATTACTTGAGAAATTTTCTTACATTTAGCATTTTATTTTTCTTACATTTAGCATTTTATTGTCAAGGTCAACCTATCAGTACTTTGATTACCATATTTCACAACGTGGTATTTTACGCCTCGTCTGGTTTGATTGTATAGAACCACCAATCAGCACTTAACATCTTTGTAAACCCTATTTTACAACATGGTAATTAGCAAATAAAGAATATGATATAAAGCCGCCCCCTAATTAGTGAAACATACGGACAGTGAGCACTGACCCAGAAATGATGAAATCAAACAAGTGACGATGGAACGAACAGACATTAGATTCAATTGAGTTAATTCTAAAGTATATAACCCAGTAGTGTATCAATGAATAGATTATATATGAGAAAAAACTCAATCTACTGATCAGCACAAATCATAATTCATTCTCTTACAAATTAGACAATATCTACTATTTTTCCATAAAGTTAAAGGAAAACTAACTATACATATATATAGCTTTGGAGATGAACCATAACACATGCTCAACAAAACGTAAAATATGTTCTCAGATCAAAGGTGGGCAAACGTGACATGGAAGAAGATGGTTTGCAGGCAAAATGTTTGTGATAGCAGGTGATTATTAAAGTAAGTGCATGGGTGTAGATGTTGTGTCAGTGTAGAGTATACGAGTGGCTACGTCAGGTGATATATATACTAGTATACAATACAGGTGTTATTACACTCCGTATGTACTGGTACGCACGCCTCTGTAAGCAGGTACAATGTACGTACTATTTGATAAAGCCAGAATAACCCGAATGACCACTGGCAGATTTCAACAACCCCTTCTATAAATGGCCAAATTGTTTTAAATTGCATGTAAAACAAAATTGCGTAAGATTTTTTGTTTTTGGAGGAAAAGGCACTATTCTTTTTTTTCTGAAGGTGGGCACCCTTCAAACATCCCGGATCAGTTCTACCTATACACGGCAGGTGCAGTACAACAAAGACTTAAGTAATAACTATACAAAGTTTACACTACATGTATATGTTGGTAGTACACTCGATCCCGAAACAAAGACATCTAGTTGTCAGTGAAACCCTGTGGATTGTACAGGCAGTCGCCCCCTACACTTGTATATATATATGACCTTGGTCAAGGTCAGCCAGTTTGGTTTGTGATGTGCCCAAGGGTTAGGGTGGCTCTTGCATCTAGTCAGTAATGTCATTAAGGCTATGTATTCTGTGTGACCTCACCTGACACCACAGGTAAGGCTCGTCTGTAGGACTTTGATCAGGCAGACCGACACTATATACCTACAAGTGTACGACCAACACTAATATATATCAGATTGTTTCGTCAACCACATGCATGTAGGATTTTGTCTCGTTTTCTTTTCAATCTGTTACAGCTTATAAAGAACACATTAATTGGTGTATAGAGAACACACCGGTTAGTGACAGGTGTGTTTTGTAACCTCAATACACAGCAACACCTGTCTAAACCGACCGAACAGCTATACCAACAAAACACATTCCATTTCCACAAGTTTTTCCGATTTTCGTCCTGTATATCAAATACTTTTGTCCATTGAATAATTATAAATTCATGATACATTTGTATTTCTGATGGACTCAAAATGTGAATAAGACCAACATTTCTACTGTTCCTATTTATTAAACAGGGTACAGTTTCGACAGGTAATAAAATGTAAATTAATACTCTGTATCATATCCATAGTTCCAATTACACAGGGTACGGTTTAGACAGGTAATACAATGTATATTAATACTCTGTATCATATCCATAGTTCCAATTACACAGGGTACAGTTTAGACAGGTAATACAATGTATATTAATATTCTATCATATCCATACCGTAGTTCCAATTACACAGGGTACAGTTTAGACAGGTAATACAATGTATATATTAATACTCTATCATATCCATACCGTAGTTCCAATTATACAGGGTACAGTTTAGACAGGTAATACAATGTATATATTAATACTCTATCATATCCATAGTTCCAATTACACAGGGTACGGTTTAGACAGGTAAACTGATGCCTGGTGTAAGTAACTGAAGTGACACTACAGCGATTCTAACTAAACACAGCTGCCCTGAATCAATGTCTAATGATCAGATTGCAGCAGGATACTTTTCCTTGAATAAAACGATCCGGTCACCATATATATATATATATACATATGTAATCAATAACTGCCTCTCTTACTAAAAGTAGACATCGTTGATGAGGTTTTCCTCATCAGCATCCACCAAAACTACTGTCTTCTGCCACTAAATATGATACATCCTGTATACAGTCAATTCTTTTCACTATACTACTCTGTTATCAACTCAAAACAACTTGTAAAACTGACTCAATTACTGGAAATTTCCAACTTTCTGTAACAAATTCTTACCCTAAACTCGAGTTTTAAGTGTTTATATATAGACTGAAGCAAGAATTTACAGGTGATCATTATGGTTATTATCTCGTGTTAAATATATCTGACGGACATCAATTTTAAACTCAAGAGCTTAAACTGTTATGTCAGTATGCACTAGCTGCACCCAAGTGTTGCTGGGATTCCGAAGAATGGAGATTGAATATAAGAATCTCATATGGTAATGAAAAGATTCAATTTCAGAGTAACAACGGTCTATTGCTGTCACGGTTTCATTCATTTTTCAACTTGAAACCTAAAAGCCGGTTTTTCGACTAACATCAGAACACACTTCAAGCTCTGTGGTGGCTTCTAACTCGAGACAAGGAAACAAAATCAATCGATGTTGGGTGTTGCATATTGGCATACCTGAGGAATACATTAAATACAGTGCAAAGAGTTAGCTTGTTAGCCAGGTCTTTGGTTACGTTCTTTGACAAGTTACTTCTATATATATCTATCTATCGCATAATAATGACATCTATACCATGACCCCCTGTCCTAACCTGTCAATCAACTGGATATATATATAGCCTTTACACTGTAATGGCCATCCTTTCACAGATCATCCGAAAATCTCAAATTCTACAGAATGAGGGTTCAATGTCAGGGCCATCTAACCTTGTGACTTCCGAAGACTTTCTGAGCCCTGTTAATTATTGAGGACAGAGAAAAGACCAAAATTGATATTTCTTGGCCCCAATGCAACACACGGAATATCATCTTATCTCCGCTATTTTGTCTGATCTGGTATATCTTTCGAGTCTCCACAGACACCTCACAGACACCTCCGATGATCCTGTTGTCAGTTTAAGTGTGATAAGTTGTCCCTTTATAATGTCCACAGTGTGACACTACAAAGTGGCTTGAGAGTGACCTCGACTTCACTGGACAACACTCACACGACCTTAACAGTTCCAAAGACATGAAACCCCAAACAACATATCAATACCAATCTGTGTACTATAGTATTCCGACTAAGATTTGCCCAGTTTAACCAGAGTCTAGGTTGTGAAACACTTCAACCCCACAATGTGCTTTGTAGGTATAGTTTTGACTTCTGGTGTTGTGAGTAAACTTGTGTCAAATCTCAAAGAGAAATTTTAAAAATGAATTCGTAATTTTGTTTTCCTAATTTGCAACCACATTAAAACAGAATAAGCCTGTTGAGCATAAAAAAAGCGGAACTGAAAACTACTGAAGGTGTTATACTGTACATCGGAGTGACCGAAATAACGTCCTCCCTCATTATATTGCATGGAAATGAAATATTGCTGCTTCAAATCCAATTGAAATCACCACTTCAACTGCAGTTGGACTGGTGAGAGGGAAGGTGGTGGTAAAAACTGCCGAGACAGCTCGGGACTATGTGTCGAGTTGTGGGTAATATTTGCGGTATAACACCTGTGTCGGGATGGCATGCACTCAAGCCCCATCTTATTACTGTTGCCATGACACGGAGAAGATTATTCTCCAAAAGCAGCATTATATATAATAAACCTGGAGCTTGATGAAGGCATTCTGACAAGGGGATCACACAGCATGCAACGCCAAAACAGCAAAATATGGATTGGACGCCTTGATGTGCAGTTGTCGATACAGGTTGTCATAAAAATGAGAAAGAAAACCTCAAAATGTTTACATACTTCCTTCATAGGTCGAACTGGGTATGCAAATTTCTTCTGCACAAACAGATTAGATCTTAGTACACATCATGAACATGACCATGCATCAAATATATATACCCTGTAGCAGCTGATGTGTTATTGTGAACACGCCTGATATAATCTCGAAATAATAAATACAGCTTTCTTATAAAACGAGAGCTCTGTGTTCAGGTTCTTCCCACTGTTATATAAACAGTCAATATATTTTATCTTTTGTATCTGATGAGGCCAAAGAAAAAAAAATAACTATGCATTAGTAAATGATTACTTATTGCAAGTAATATAATAAATCACTGAAATTAACTTGACATAAAAATTTCGGGATTTAGTGAAACAAGATGTTATATGAATCGTTAATAGAAGTGTATGATGATTTTATGTTTAACAGAGCATATCTAAGCATCAGAAATAGTGTTGCAAAACAATTACCAATCATGACACTGCCCCCTGCTGAGCACGAATTCTGTAAACCAGATTGGTTCCAATAATCAAACAAGTGACTACCATAATTCATGAGAAAACTTGGGGTGGCAATCATTGGGGAAAACATTCTTAAAGTGCAAGGGGACTATTATTTGCAACAAATACTTTAATAGTGAAAATTTAATCATATATTTATATATATGTATTTTAACCTTAGCTAAATTTGCATTTTTTTTTTAGTTTTAAGTATTCTTTAACCTACCTAATGCCAGAAGACAGAACAAGTGTCTGGAACGCATACAAGATTGATTACAAGAGATTTAACTAACAGTAACTTGACAGTTTTGGCATTTAAAGCCCGATGGAAACATTATGAAATACTAATCACCAAATGTGTGACCACGAAAGAAAGCTATCAAGTGCCTTAAGTATAAATGTACGTGTATCTTAGGAACTTTCGCCCTCTAGTGACCAGTGTTTTCCATTCCAAAAGCTACATCAAAGATTGCATTCCCTTGGCAATCCCCCCAAGGACACCAGACACAACTACAGTAGCCACAAATGGAACGGTCATCTGACCAGGCACTGGTTGATGTTACTTTCCATAGTACGCAGAAATTAACATTAACTCATTCACCCCTGAAATTTCATAATGAACTATTCCAATAAAATTGGATGAGTTCATTTGTGTCTTCAGGGGTGAACGAGTTAATCATAGATGGTCGCCAAAAAATTAGCTGATGGACCAAGCAATTAACCTGTATCCAGTCCCTGTCCGACCGGAGAACTTTGGAACAGCATTATAAATTATTCAACATACATTTAATTTTAACTAGAAATATTTACACTTCCCAAGTATAGCTCACAATGGCTGGATCAATGTATTGATAAAAGATTACCAATCCGCATTCCCACCTATATTGTACACAGTGAGATATTAGCTCAAAGCCAAAACTTAAACGGAATACCTTTCATATATTATCAACATCTAGTTACTTTTCTTCTTCAAAACATCATTATTCAGTATTTCCAAACTGCAAATATAGCTGGGTTAGACACTTAACTTTTTTAGGCACTAGCCCATGAGGCTAGTAAATTTATGAACCATAGAAGGGGGTAGCCCGGAGCCCGGCTGCCACAGGCAGGGGCGGGTGTGGGTGTTGGGGTGGGGGGATGGGATGGGATGGATGGTAGCCCAAACACAACATTCACTAGTCCCGGGCTATCGTTAGTGTCAAACCCTGATATAGCCAAAGAGTGTCAGCCAGAATCCAAGAAAACGTTTGGATTTGCCCACGTAACACGTAACCCTAGGTGATTACCATGATATCAGAGGTATGAAAAGAAGCTATGTCATGTTGACACATGAAAATAACTACAGTATGTTCTGACAGAGGAAAAGAGAAAGGCACTCGTTGTGGTGGTAAATAGGTTGGTACCAGCATTATATTCTGTCTTCATTTTGTTCTACTTCTCAATACATAATTTATACAGAAAAACATAAAATAAAAATATGCACGGCTCCTGTTTAAGTACAAATTTTATAAAAGGGAAAACCAGTATGTTTTTTAATATGTTCACTTAGCAGATATTTGGGGCAAACAGGAGTGCATATGTACCGACATGTCTGCACTTCAATAAAGATGAAATGGTGGACTGTAAACAGCGGCCAATCCTATTTCCCAACAAAACAACCTACGGTACTTTATTGCAGCAATTTGCTTTGGTACTTCATCTGAGGAACCTCCACCAGTTCTCTGTGAACTAAGGCCACTGAGCCTCGCGATTGGTATTCATATAGTGCTAAATTAGGGCTGCAATGTTATACATTAACATGACGATACATCTGATATCACAACACATATATAGTAACAGTAGAGGCAAAGAGAAAAGATATGTTGCAAATTTTTAACAACTGCATGGTAATGAGACTTGGTCGAAAATGGGCATGACTTAAAACTTTCACACTATTCATGTCTTTCGACGTGCATACCAAGCTGGAGCTGTCACTCGCCATGTTGGAACCGATATGAGAAGAACCTCCCAAAAAATATTGAGTATTGTACTGTATTCAAAATATTGCGATATATCGCCACATGATTTATCGTTGCAGCCCTATAATACATACATAAATATTAAAATACTTTTTCCCCCTTTTAATTTTCTATCCTATCAAACCATCCTTCTTTCAAAATGAAGTCCATGGGTGTGTTTATAGAATAAATATGGTATGCCAAACCTTCCCAACAACACCAGTGCCAAGTGTATAGATCTTGTTTTAACATGGTGCATTTGTTAATTGTATTCTATATTAAACAACCCCTTTAAAATTGTCAAGTCCATGGGGGTATTTATGGGGTAAATACGGTATATGTGATGTGGTGCCGTGTTGTACTAACATCACTCCTGTTCCATCACCTTCCTGGTACAATTTCACCCCTGACTGCACCCCTTTGTCTAACAGATACATACAGAAGGCCCTGGTGGTGATCAACCATGTATGTATCTACCTTAGTAAACACCACTTGTAACTGTGTATAGATCTACATACACCTTACACAAACCTACCAGATATATAATATACTTGTGCATAAAAATAAAGTGAGTTCAAAGTATTGTCATTCATTTTAAAGACCACCTCTGTTCAATTTGGTTCAAGAATATATACATTTTACATAAGACAACCATATTGTTGCTATGTAGCTCTGTAGATAATGACAACTGTGCTATGGAAGTATTTCTTATGGCAGGATGATGACAACTGTTGCTATGGAAGTATTTCTTATGGCATGATGATGACAACTGTTGCTATGGAAGTATTTCTTATGGCAGGATGATGACAACTGTTGCTATGATAATGTTACACATATATATAACTAGATAATGACAACTGTGTTATGGAAGTATTTCTTATGGCAGGATGATGACAACTGTTGCTATGATAATGTTATATATATATATAAATAAAACTAGATAATGACAACTGTTGCTATGGTAATGTTACATATACGGTATATGAAGTTAGATGATGACAACTGTTGCTATGGTAATGTTACATATATATATATAAAACTAGATAATGACAACTGTTGCTATGGCAATGTTACATATATATGAAGTTAGATGATGACAACTGTTACTAATATTACTAAATTTACAGCTGGATGACAATGGTTGCTAAGGCATTGCTGTGTAGCTAATGACAACTGTTGCTATGGTAATGTTTTATATGAAGTTAGATAATGACAACTGTTATTAATATTACAAAATGTATAGCTGGATGGCAAAGGTTGCTATAGTATTGTATAAAGTTAATGGCATTTGTTGCTATGGTAATGGTATAGAAAGATAATGACAACTGTTGCTATACTATTACTAAATGTATAGCAGCTTGATGACAATGGTTGCTATGGTATTGTTGTGTAGTTAATGACAACTGCTGCTGTGGTACATTGAAAATATATATGACAACTGTTCCTGTCATTCATAACTGGACACTTGCTGAAGGGGTGTTGCTAGTTGGAAAATGATAACTGTTGATTCAACATCCCTAATATTCTGTTAGGCTAAGACAACTGCTATTAGTTACAATAAGAACAACTGTTATGGTGTTGCAATTGATGCACATCTACATATCACAGTGTATAATCATTTCAAAAAGATCTGTCTTTTGGATTCCGAGATAGGAACCCCTCCCCCATACACACCTCCCCATGCTATTTTTAGAAACAGTGATCTTGACCTTGACTTTAGAAATGTTTAAAGCACTATTGCACATCTACATATCACAGTGCATGACCATGTCAAATTTCAAACAGATTTGATTTTCGGATTCCAAGATCATGTCTGGAAATGATATTGTGGTCTGACAGACAGAGAGACACTTTGACTTATGAATAACACTTGTGGTCACATAATTGGATGACAAGTTGTTTTACAGCACATAATTGTGTATGCTGTACCACATGTGTATGTTGTGTCATAGGTGTGTATGTTATGTCACAGGTGTGCATGTTGAGTCACAGGTATGTATGTTATGTCACAGGTGTGTATGTTGTGTCACAGGTATGTATGTTATGTCACAGGTGTATGTTGTGTCACACAGGTGTGTATGTTGTGTCAGACAGGTGTGCATGTTGTGTCACACAGGTGTGTATTGTTGTGTCACACAGGTGTGTATGTTGTGCCACATGGGTGTATGTTGTGCCACATGGGTGTATGTTGTGTCACACAGGTGTCTGTTGTGTCACAGGTGTGTATGTTGTGTCACAGGTGTGTATGTTGTGTCACACATGTGTGTATGTTGTGTCACAGGTGTGCATGTTGTGTCACAGGTGTGTATGTTTCACACAGGTGTGTATGTTGTGTCACAGAGGTGTTATGTTGTGTCACAGGTATGTATGTTGTGTCACAGGTGTGTATGTTTCACACAGGTGTGCATGTTGTGTCACACAGGTGTGTATGTTGTGTCACACAGGTGTGTATGTTGTGTCACACAGGTGTGTATGTTGTGTCA
>JAUMHH010210448.1:0-12783 GCA_032359455.1 Chlamys rubida | reverse complement strand
GTAAGGAAGGGGTGTAAGATAGAGCTGTCCAGGGTAAGGAAGGGGTGTAAGATAGAGCTGTCCAGGGTAAGGAAGGGGTGTAAGATAGAGCTGTCCAGGGTAAGGAAGGGTTTGATAATCTTGGAAAGTGTTTGAATGCATGTATCCCAATAGTAAATATTTTTCTTTTTAACATTATTGTTTACAGAAAAAAATATTGACTTTTTAGGATCCCAGTATCCAGACCCCACCAGCAGGACCTGCCACCAGCAATCGACCGCCACCCACAAAAGCAACCAATGGGAAGACGCTATCAAATGGATCCGATTCACCACAGATGAGTAGAAAGTGAGTTACAACAGAGTTATCCCCCTTACATATGTAATTCATTGATGATGAAGATGACTGAATCGCTCATACAATTGCTCAAAGCATGGTTAGCTTCAGAACCAATCAATTTTACATCTTATTTTAGATATTTGATGAATTTTTAAGTGTATTTTCAATTGTTTAACATCATCCTGAGAGGTAAAAAATAAGAAATAAAATTTTTAATACTGTATGATATTTCAAAGTATTCACATATTTCATATTTTCCTACATTAAGATGACAACTTAGCCTAGATATTTCTTTTCTGAAGTATAGGTGACTTAGCACATGGATTTACTTTTATTTTACATGTAGAGGTAATAAACTATGGAATGTTTAATATGACTGGAATTCATATGGGTTTTAAGAAAATAAATAATAAAAAAAAAAATATACACATTTGAAGTTTATTCTTTGAGTTATAGTTGTTTGAACAAAAAGGTTTGTGGGGAATTATTTTGTTAAGAAGAAAGCATTAACCATTATTTATCTGACAGAACTCTTTAATTTTCTCTCTGTAGGAAGCCATCATTTTTGACAAAATCTGACAGGTACAGAGATATAGACTCTTCCCATGATATATATAACTGTGGTCTATTGCATGGTCAATCATTGTCTAGTGATTCTTTTCTCAGATCTCCGTAATATTTGCCACACAGTATCGGCAGTCTGAGCATGGTCTAAGTGGTGTGTAGAATATCTTGTCTGTCAACTATAGCCTTGTCCTCTCTAAACTTGTCTCATTCAATCTCTCCCAATAAACTTGTAATCATACAAATGTCAATATTTCCAATGGAATAGCAGCTCCTGGTGCAGATGTACTTGCTCTTTCGAATCTTTTTTTTTTATTTACATTTCAAATCTGGTTGAATTTGCTAGAATGAAGTACAAATAGATGAAAAATAGCAGTGCTTATTTTTATCAAATCAAAGTATTATATAATAAAGCATAAAATGATATGACATCATACAATACAGAGTAACATTTAGTACCATACAATGTCAGGGCAGGTGAAACCATACAATACACTAAGATATAATGATATACAATGTAAGTGAAAGTGATTTCATACATTATATTTACCTTCATATGACGTCTCCACTTTATAACCTACCACATTCAGATGGCATTCATATAAACTATGAATGCCATGAGCTGATTGTTAAAGTCATCATTGTTATGTTTGAAACCACTGACCCTCCCTGGGCAATATGAACGCCAAATGGACAAAGGGGAATCCAATATGAAATGCTTCATTCATTTTGCCTTTATGTCCAGTTGGCATTCATATTGGCTATGAATGCCAACTAAAGGCAGTTCAATGCTGAAGTGAAACACAGTGATATACCATGTAATGGGACATGACTTTATACAATACAGTGAAAAACAATGTAACAAAGTGATGTCATACAATATAGTGTGTACTGTAAGGTTTGGTCTGATACATATTGGTAAGTCAAAGTAGCCAACAACATCTCTCACTCTTTCCAAATTCACTAGCATTTAAGGTGTGTGATTTTCACATTTTTAAAGGGGAATAAATATTGATGTGTATGATTCACTATTGACTATAACTGATATATATATATTGCGATGGTGTAATTGTACAATGCCAAGCCCAGGCTACATCTCTCTCTACAGCAATGGTACGTAGCTACACATAGATATCTGCAAACAAGTCAGTCGAGATATTGGAAAAAAACTTGATAGCGCATGTCAAATGGTTAATGTTCTCACGTATAATGTGTATGAAACACAAATAAACTTTTGTTTTTAATAGTTTAGTACAAGGACAAAAACCATGATGAAAAGTTGATAACTTTGAATAATCAATAATCAATAATCTTTGGTCTTCTGTTAATGGTTGTAAATTGAGATTAAAAGTTTAAATTGAAACATCAAAAAATCAAAAGATTCTTTAACTTTTCCTGGGATGACTTTGAATTAAAGCAAAATGAAGTAGAAATGGTAGATACTAGATATTAACTGGACTTTTTGTACACAATCTCAAAAACCAAGAAACCAAATTACAGGTTAACTGTTGGCACCTAGCAAGTTAAACTGGGTCTCTCTGACAACTAACTGACAATTTATGACACTAATCTTGTAATTTTTTCCAGGAGAATAAACTCTTTACCCGGCCAGGATGCGACGGGAGTTTCTAACGGACCAAGCAGTTCGGATCTAGAGTCTCTCAAACAGGAAATTCTTACAGAAATGAGGAATGAAATGCAAAAAGTCAAGATAGAAATCATAGAAGGTGAGACAAAACCTTTTTATGTGATGTAATAAAGAACCATTATTAAAAATTTATGAAAAAGGTAACATTAATACAATTGAACAGACAATTTTTAAAATTTAAAATTTAAAACTGTACTTCAAAATTGGCATTTTTTTGTCATATATATATATTTAACATGTTTAACAAAATCACCATGTGGCACACCAAGGTTGTTATTGATGTAAATAATTTGAATGATACCAGAAATATTATGGTAAATCTTAATTTGAGCCAACATGGCATCCACTAGAAACACGACAAGATGACAAGAAAAGCTTAAAAAAAAAAATCATTTTTACAAAAAACAAAAAAAACAAAACAAAATCAAACAGGAGGAAAGTGGATTTACATGCCATATTAAGCCATCAATCCCCCCCCCCCACCCCGACTTTATTCATTAATGTCAATTTCCAAAAATCATGGGGAAATCTGGTGTAGATAGTCTGGGAAACTTGGTGTAGATATTAACGGCTGTTAACGTTTTCCTTTTACAGCAATTCGACAAGAGTTGGGCCATAGATAAAGCACAGTGTGATAGTTGTCTGCCTGGTGTGTGTGAACTTGGACTGCATTCTCTGGACGATTTACCTCTTTGGTGCAGCGTACCACTTACACAAGGTGTTTACAGGCCCCGCTGGCCTCTTCTACAGACCAAAATCATCGTTTCCATGTAACCAGTATAACCCCGAGACTAAGCTTCATGCTTCACCATCTCTGTGATCAACGCTGACACGACAAAGTGGCGAAATCTGGGTGATTCGGAGGCTTTATTTTCATACGTACCTTGTGTCAGATTTTCTATTTACGGAATAGAAGATGATGGGAAGTTCCGACAGTACCACCTACTTCGGTTTGTTGGTTTAGAACAAATTATTCATTGTATAAATGTGTAATGATCTGGACTAGGTGTATCATTGGGACACGAGTATTGGATGTAAACAGTGTTTATTTTGGACAATTCCTTCTTGCTTTGCACTATTTTTGGCTAAGCTGTAAAATATTTTGAATTGGATTAAATCATCTTGACTAGAATAATTAAGTCGTAAAATTTGAAACTAATATTACAGCATTCTTAAATAGCAAAGGTCATGAATATATTCTAGAAATAAAAAAGCAATTTTTACAGTTAATTTGTCGTAGCCCAGATACAGTTGGAATGTTAGTTACTCAGTTTCACATTTGATATACAGGCTCGGATATAATATTTATAAAGAAATTTGGCAATATCGGTGTATATGTAAGGATTTGTAGCCCGTCTGGAGGCGACTGTAACAAATGTACAGATGTGTATAACGTAATTATGTTGACGTATAAATGATGACAGATCAATATTTATTAGATATTCATTGTTCAATTCTTTTTAATACTGGTAACTAATGAAATATTTCTATTGTTTCTAATTCTATATCCATTTTTTGCCGTCACATCTTGTTTCTATGTAGTAATTACTAGACATAAGAGTAAGAGAGAGATATGAGTGCTGTATGAGATGTTACAAAGATTGCCTGTTGAGTGTGTGAGACAAGCGAGCCAAAACACTTTGTCATTTATAACTATTACAAGCATAGAATCATTAGATCTTAACACAATAGGACTTGCCCTGTCACATGATCAGATTTGTTGTGTCACATGACTAGATTTGTTGTGTCACATGACCAGATTTGTTGTGTCACATGACCAGATTTGTTGTATCGCATGACTAGATTTGTTGTGTCACATGGACAAATTTGTTGTGTCACATGATCAGATTTGTCGTGTCACATGACTAGATTTGTCCTGTCACATGACTAGATTTATTACATCATGAGTAAATCGAGGACATCAATGATACTGCTGTTCTAAGTATTAACTATCACCGGAGATAAATAGTTCTTTTTTATATTTAAAAGTATCTAGTACAAAATGATGCATATTTTAATTTGATATGTAACAAAGATCTGTTGATGTGTTAATTGTTATACGTGTAAACCCTAGATTAGAGACCAATCACTGACAGGAAATATTTCTGTCTAAAACACAATTCATTATGAGATAAAATGTGTTGATATTTATGACAAGTATCAGTTTTATGTGTTTATTCCTGTATATCAGAACAACACTTCATTATGAGAGCACAAGTTGTCTCCCTTCCTTCTTATCATAGATTTAGTAGAAATAGTTTTGTATGTCTGTTTTTCTTTGTAAACAAATACAAGTGCTGAATCACACGAGGACATCAGTAACATTGACCCTATCTTTGTAGACGTCGGGGAACACAATATACTGCTACTGATTTCCATTAGAGAATGACATCAGGGGAGATAATTAGAAAGTTTGTAAGATGTTGTGTGATTGTTATTTAGTGTTGATTAGTGAAACAATGGAAAAGTGCAATCTGAGTAGAAGGAGTGAAGTGATGTGTTCATGTAGGTAATCTGAAATAGATTTTATAATCAACTGAATGGAGCGGTGTATGGGCAATATTGACGTGTGTGATCAATTGTGGTTATACCAAGGGGAGATAATCACATTGACTTACACCCCTGACGTGGATTATCGGCGCTTAAAGAAACAACAAAGTTCTTTCCAGTGCTTCTTGTTAGATGAAATTAGAAGGTCAGTGATCCCTGTATGTACAGTTTTAACCTGATCACGTGGAACTGCTAGCCGGCTGATCACGTGGAACTGCTAGCCGACTGATCACGTGGAACTGCTAGCCGGCTGATCACGTGGAACTGCTAGCCGGCTGATCACGTGGAACTGCTAGCCGGCTGCACCAGGTCTACGTCATAATTGCCAAAACCTCTTAGAAATGTCTGAAGCAGATGTTCAGCTCTGCCTGGTGTTTCTCAAACAAATGCCATCTTGTCATTTCTACCAGATTGAAAATCCAGGATTACATTGTATTGAGTAGTGGACACTTGACCATGTTGTTGTCCAAACCGGTATTGTAAGCTAGAGGTGGACAATGGACACTTCATCTGTTTAGTTTGTCCTGGCCACTTTACCATCCTCAGAGGTGGACAATGGACACTTCATCTGTTTAGTTTGTCCTGGTCAATTTACCATCCTCAGGTTGGGTGCACAGGTACTGTAGACAAACAGACTGTATAAAGTAGGTGATAAAGAAAGGAGATAAGAGTGATAAAACAGAAGAAAAAAACATGGCCTGCTTGATTGCTCAAACTATTGTTACCGATCTCAGAATTGGGGAATATAACAAATGATATAGAATAGGAAGCATTTTAATCCATTACATGTAGTTTGTTGTTTTAGATGATATACCTGAGCAATGAATTACCGTTAATATGTGGCCAAAAAAAAGGGAAAGAAGATAAACTATTTTGTAATATATTTGTAGTCATGTTTAATGCAAAAGTTCAACTAGGACGATTTCGTAGTATAAATAGTAAGTAACTGAATCCTTACCAACACTGTCGGTCAAATCACAATGACATACTGTAGTTTTCACCGCACAACCGACCTTTTTACCAACTCCACGGGGGAGGTGCTCTCCACTGTAGAAATGCTAATGCCGAAAACCTAAAGTACAGAACAGTTGTCTATAGCTTTACTTCTATTCACATGAGAAAACTTTGGGCTTTTTTTTTTCCATTCTAATCGGCCCGATCTCAAGTCGGTAGATTTAGACCAAAAAAAAAAATCCAATTCCTATGCTTGTTTTTTTACCGTTTTAACTCATTCACCCCTAAAGACATCTTTGAACTCTGCCAATTCAAAGGTTTGAATATTCAATTCATTATGAAATTTCAGGGGTGAGTTAATACCTGTACAGAAATCCATACCGAGTGCTTGTGGGCTTTAAATCACGTAGTTATAGGATTCATTAGACCCAAATCATCGTTTTAACGCCCACGTGTAGAATGTAGTGTACCTTAATCATCATTTTAATGCCAAAGTAGATACCGTTAAAACACTAGAGTAGATTTTACGAGATTGGAGTTGTCGTCAGCTAGTGGTGCCATTTTGTACCTGTAAAGTATCAGATAATTGTTTTTACAAGTACTGATGGCTATTCTTGTAAAACACCTACCGCGTCCCAGGACTCCTGGGTTTGTTGAGAGGAACTGCTCAAAAAAATGAAATTACCCGGTAATAATTTGCATAGAAGTAATACCTTGTAGGCAGGAAACACAATCAGTAATGGAAGTGATTTATTCCGGTGTTCTTGGGTTAGGTAGATTTTTATACAGGAATAGCCCTGACATACAACACAATTTATTTAGCAAGAATCCTGATCGTTGCTCTGGACAAATCTTGCTTTTGTTATCTTTATTATTACCCTGTACTGATTATATATACAGTGGTAGCATATTCAATTAATATTAATTATAATGAGCAATCGTTAACAGAGTGGAAGTTATGTTTGAAACCAAAGTGTCCTGACTACCTATCAGTTTAATCATTATCTCTTTTTATGATAATTTGTACATTGTACTTGCTTAACTCATTCACCCCTGAAATGTCATAATGAACTCTTCCATCCTTTGAATTGGAAGAGTTCAAAATGTGTCTTCAGGGGTGAATGAGGTAAGATTGTTTTAGAATTACTGGTAATTTTATTCCCTTCAGACAGTCAATGAGCTAGATTTTTAAGGTGTGTTCTAAGGTATGTGTGAGATCAGAAGGGAATGTACATGTTCATTTTTTGTAAGTTTCTCCATTTTTAACTGTAAGACACCCCCATTGCTGATTCTGGTATTGATATGCCAACATTTGCTTAATCATTTTGTAAATATTTTGTTTCATAAGGATTTTTTTTTTGTGCCATTAAAAAGATGCTTCGCTCATTTTATATTGAAGCATAGACATATTTCATCTCATCATGGTTATAATTGAAATATGTATATTCATTTGTATTGGCCACACAAAGAACAAACAGTTCACTTTCAATAGAAAAAAATCCTTTGTCATCTTATCTGTAACATAATATTTCCTTAAAGATATAATCTCAATTTTTCCTTTTCGTTTTTTTCTTACAGAAATTTGATATCTTCCTGTCAGGGTTTCCTTTATCTCAAAATGTTTACTCTCCTCTCTGTCATAAGTCATAATTGATTTTTATATTTCATTTATTCGAATGTTATGAATAAATCAGCAATGTGAGAAGACAGACTAGTCCTGTTCCCCCTGATTTAACAAATATGATTTCTGGTATTGGTTATTCCACTATTGAGGTGGAAAATAAAAAAAAATGTGTGTTAATTTCGCAGCTGAAAAAAAGAGATATAAAATTGAGGTCTTGCAGTGGTATGATTTTTCTTCATTTATACTTCTGAAAATGTTCCATTATCTCATTCTTTACCTAGTTTTATTAGCACAGTATATATAACTAGAAAGTAGAAAGCTATCTACCTCCTAAATTGTGCCTCTCTCTCTCTCTAGTGTAGACCAGCTTACAGAAATCGTAATTTCAATTTTTTTTTGATAATATCCAAAACCAAGTTGACAATTTATATTTAAAAATAATTAACCAAATTTCACATATGTATTAATATTTACATATTCTAGCAACTGGTCATCCTCGATACTCCAGGGGTTACACTCACTTATGCTCTTTGCACTCCTGGAATATGTAATGACAAAATCGAAGGCTCAGTATGCACCACTACAAAGAAGACGAGTTTGTAATCCCTTACTAGCGTAACTGTAAAATAGACTGGCTTTGAAATCGTGTGTCGCTCCTCTGTAATGATACTAATAAGGACAGATATCAGCCCAGCGATTCAACTTTTACCCGAGACCAATCAAACAGCTAGCCGTGTGCCTTCAATTTTGCTATGACATATTCTCGGGGTGCAGAATCCCTGGAGTATTCGGAATGGCAACTTGTGTAATGACTTTTGGGAGAATTGTATGCATATTTCAATGGAAATGGCGATTTTGGTTTTGCTCAATAGCAATTGGTATTTGACAAAAGCTTCTGGAAATTGATAATGTGTGTGGAGCGAGGTAAAGATGTTTATTTAGACATGAGGATTGTGATGTATAGTTAGCATGTACCCGGGATTTCAATGAAAACAGCATTAACTGCCTTTGTACACGTTACTGTACTGTGAGGACGTTTGGCGCTATACATGGTTATATTTTCCATAACTGTTTATTTTCATGTCAATTACTAAAGATTAAACATGTCAATCATAGTTCTTCCACAGTAAGTTAGAACATGTATAAATTCCTCAGCAGATTGTTCATAAATCAAAATTGCAGGCAATTTCTTCAAACACGCCCTTCTATGTGTCATAGATGTGAATGACCGGATGTCTCCGTCATTTCCTGTTTCTCCTCTCGTGGTCTGGCAGGGGGTCTATCTGGTTTGGGGAAGTTTTCTTACCTGATAAGAAACCTAAAGCTTCTGTTCTTACTATTAGGTAATGTGTTGACATGTATTCTCCGTCTTTCTCTCTATATTTATGCAGACTTTTACTTGAACAAATGCCATTAATGCATTTGCATGGTGGTGAAGTTTCATTGGATATTTGTGTGCGTGTTTATATTCCAACATATGAACTACTGTCAACATAAACAACAACAGACTTATATAATATTTAGAAATACATACTGATTTCAATGATTTGATGTTCCGGTGGTAAAATTGTGTGCAGAGAGATATCAATGTTCTATCCTGAAGTCAATCAAATTATCCATTTTGTTAATTGAAATGTTGGAATCCCACCCAAAGAATTTACTGACAGTTGAGGGGTATTAGACTTGCAAATGTCATGTTGCATCCAACAGGAAACTTGGTTCATGATATAACCAATAGTTACCTAGGCTGCATTCATTTATCGTGATCCAAATGGTTGAACCAGAGTTGTTCGTTTATGAAATTCGATAGGACCTGGTAATCTGATGCTGCTTTCAGGCTAGCCTTGACAAAGCCTTGCAAGGCCTGCATAAACATTTGCAGGTCCGCCAGGATTTATACCTGAAATTGTTACATTTGAAAAATAGACAATATGGTTGAACCGGATACGTGAAAGGGGCCCAAGTCTTTGGTTAACACTAGCTGTCCAGTTTGTAAATATTACAGATGTTAGGGTACAGTGACTTTGCTGGTAAAGTACAGAATCAAAGGGAGATAATACATTATACATTTCTCTTAATATTAATCAAATACGAACAAATCATCAAAATGCACCAATGTACAACTGATAGAGTACCTTATTTGTTACCTTGATCGTAATACTGTAGATATTACTGATGTATATTTAGTTGTAAATCATTCTGTAATGAAGGATTTAAATTGTACTTCATGGCGACCATTTGTTGGCCCTAATGACCTATCCTGTACTTCATGGCGACCATTTGTTGGCCCTAATGACCTATCCTGTATTAGTAATAATGTACTAAATGGCTGAACAAAAACTTAACTGAACTCCGGGAATCTGCAATCAAATCAATTCATGTTCTTTAAATCTGATAAAAAAAATATTTTAATATGGCAGTATTGAAATTCCTTAGAAGGGGAATTAAGAAATAATGATAATAAAACTTTTATTTTTCCTAAATGAAAGTCTGATTTTCTCTCAATAACAGTAAGATAGCTGCTGTTTTAATTACTAGGACCAGATTATATGTCGGGTGTTCACACATATTCCATGTTTGCACTCATTTTGTTTCTTGCAAATCATGAACATTGGAGAATCAATTATACATGTATATTGTATTTATCTTGTATGTACAATAAACGTAATTGCTTTTATAAACCATTGTCAAATCTTGTCTTTTATTAAAATTCCATTTACATGATGCACTCGAACTTGATAATCTTTAGTATCTATATACTGCAGTGTGCCTAGATGTGACCGGGGAGACTATATACTGCAGTGTGCCTAGATGTGACCGGGGAGACTATATACTGCAGTCTGCCTAGATGTGACCGGGGAGACTATATACTGCAGTGTGCCTAGATGTGACTATACACTGCAGTCTGCCTAGATGTGACCGGGGAGACTATATACTGCAGTCTGCCTAGATGTGACTATATACTGCAGTGTGCCTAGATGTGACCAAGGAGACTATATACTGCAGTGTGCCTAGATGTGACCGGGGAGACTATATACTGCAGTCTGCCTAGATGTGACCGAGGAGACTATATACTGAAGTCTGCCTAGATGTGACTATATACTGCAGTCTGCCTAGATGTGACTATATACTGCGGTCTGCCTAGATGTGACCGGGGAGACTATATACTGCAGTGTCTTGATGTGACCGGGGAGAACTTGGTCACTTTGGAGATCTCTGTAGGTGGTATTACTTTCTTTTCTATCTTTATTAGAGGAGAAATTGCTCATGTCTTTGACTGAATGATTCATTTAAACACAAAAAGTGGAATTTTTATTTATTTGACTATTGCTGAACAACCAAAATGCCCTTGTTAGATCTTAACAGTGACGAGCCAAAGACAACAAAAAACGTTTTCTATATCACTTTGTTTATTATGATAATAGATGTACTGATGTTTAATGTTTTATATACACTTAAATACATATATATATATATACACTATATAACTATTTACATTGACAATGTTGTAAGAGGAATTGCTCATTGAAATGTTTCGACTTGGACGGTTTAGATAACACGATAATTCGGTACGTTATGAACCGGGATATAGTTATTGGAATGAATATAAACTCATTTGTATATCTCGACACAATTAAACTTATTGTGTCAATATCTTAAACTTCCATACTTTTCTTCCATACAAACTCCAAAATAAGTTCCTTCTTTCTACAAACTATTACTTGATAGCAATGTATTGAAGTTATGCTGAATCTGAATGCTAATGAACCCGTGTTACCAGCAATAAAATAAGGATGTGTATAGGCTTGTTATCAAATAATTACGTATAATTAGCAAAATCACACAAACCTTTACCAAGAATTAAAGTTTGATAAACTAACTGACACATAACCTAACCAGACAGTCCAGTTTCAAATTGGAAACTCCATACCTGCACAGTACCAGAAAACGTATAATGGCAAGTTTGCATAGGAAAAGGTTTAACAGGAAAGATTGACACTCTTGTTAGGGAAAAAAAAGTTGTGTAGTAGATTACTTCATAAACAATACATGTACAGTAAAACCCTATTGATCTGGCCTAACAGTCCCTGAAACATCCATAACTTCTGGGTCCTTGTATTCCAGGAAACATACATTTTTGAATCCTACAGCTTAAGAAACGTCAAAGTGTTCGAAGCTTTTATAGTCCAAAAACCTCTAACGCTTCTGGGCAGTTTAAATCCAGGAAATGTTTTCCTGGGAGATTAAATATGTGTAGCATTAACACTATAGCACAGCTGCCCATCAGCTCCAGGCCACTATAGTCTAGTCTAACATCTAACGCTTCCTAGCCCCTACAGTCCCAAAACTGTCTGACACTTCCAGGCCCTTTAAGTCCTAAAAACATCAATTGCTTCCTATAGCCCCTACAGTCCCAAAACTGTCTGTTAACACTTCCAGACCTATGAAGTCCTAAATACATCTGATGCTTCCAAGCCCCTACAGCCCCAAAACTGTCTGTTGATACTTCCAGACCTATGAAGTCCTAAATACATCTGACGCTTCCAAACCCCTACAGTCCCAAACTGTCTGTTGACACTTCCAGGTCCTTTAAGTCCTAAATACATCTGACGCTTCCAAGCCCCTACAGCCCCAAAACTATCTGCTGACATTTCCAGGCCCTTTACGTCCTAAATACATCTAACGCTTCCTAGCCCCTACAGCCCCAAAACTATCTGTTGATACTTCCAGGCCCTTTAAGTCCTAAAAACACCAATTGCTTCCAAGCCCCTACAGTCTAAGATGCATCCAATGGAAATCATGATATCCAGACCAAACAAGTTTCACTGTTATAAATAATATCACAGACAAAATCATATTGAAATTAAAATGATTAAATAACATTAACACTGAGAACAGAGCACTCCTGCCCATAAGTACACAATGATCAAGTACACAATACACGCATCACTTAAAAGTTGACCATAACTCATACAGATTCTCTATCAGTTCAGGGCTTTTATTCATGAAACTGTTCTCATGCTCAACAATGAATTCTGTGAACTTTCTTGTAACTCGCTTAAATCATGTAGCACAGTCAAACAGTCGAGTGTAAACATTGGAAGCAGTGTATGGCCCTCGAGTC
>JAUMHH010210437.1:0-12785 GCA_032359455.1 Chlamys rubida | reverse complement strand
GGGGGGAGGGGGGGATGCAGTAAGACTTGCTATAAAGAAACAGGGCAAAATACAATGTGTCCCAATGGTGTTGGAAAGGCCATACCCTGTGTGCCCTATTAGAGGGAATGGACACCTCCAGCCTCTATAGTCACGCTCTGGTTCCTACTGGAGAGACTTTCCAACCTCTATAGTCACACTTAATTTCCTACTGGTCAGACCGTCCAGCCTCAATTGTCGTACCCCATGCATGCCCTTTTAGAGTGACTGTCCAGCCTCCATTGTCGTACCCCATTTATGCCCTATTAGAGTGACCCTCCAGCCTCCATTGTCGTACCCCATGTATGCCCTTTTAGAGTGACTGTCCAGCCTCTATTGTCGTAACCCATGCATGCCCTATTAGAGTGACTGTCCAGCCTCCATTGTCGTAACCCATGTGTGCCCTATTAGAGTGACTGTCCAGCCTCCATTGTCGTACCCCATGCATGCGCTATTAGAGTGACTGCAGTCCAGCCCCCTATTAGATGGACTGTCCTTGCTGCCAGGGACGCACTGAAGTGGCGACATTTCCCTTTATTGTTATTTTATACAACTCACTGGTAGCCAGTGATCTAAGTGATTGGACTGTTTAGGGATGATGTGGTAGAGACATTGGGAGAGACATGTCTACATTAGAATGGTGCAATCTTGGATCGAAAACAAAGCTCATTCGACGTTGGGACTCTACAGAATTAATTTACACAGGAAGTGTTCATATATGTATGTTTAATGCCAACTCCAGCTAACTTCATGTTTATTCAGATAAACGACAGGGATGACTTGTGGAGCTCATTGATTTTAGTAGACGAAAATGGGCTTGCAAGTAACCATGTTGACCTCTAACTGTATACCAGCGACAAAATGGCTCCTTGTGAAGATACAGACTATTACAACCATTTGTGCGCCCCAATATTTCCTGTTTCCATCTCAACTGCAACTACCCCAAAGGCTAGTCTCGGCAGGGCTTGGCATCTGTAGCAGGACAGCTTCCTGAGACTGATGATGGAGTGGCGGCCCTTTGGACAACTCTCCCTCGGGCACGACTAGTTATATAACAAAACCACAAATACAGCTTCTGTGATACGTCTGAAAATATTTGATTTGTTTCTTTCATTTATTTTTTGTGCAGTCTAATGGAAAATCTTTTTACGAGATTCAGCAAAACTTTTTATCTCTGGTCATGTAATTGAAAAAATGCCACTTTCTTTTTCGTGTTATATTATTTCTTTTTAATTTCAAGTTTGTTTGGCCGGAAGTTGATTCATATAGATGTTTTTTATTTCCATAGAGAGGTCTCAGGGATAGGCAAGGGAGTAAAGGAGACATAACTCAGAAATGTGTATACACAAAGAAGTCTGTCATTGGTGTAGTATTCTAAAATTGCCTCCTTGTCCTTCTATCATTTCAAAATTAGATCTTAGTGGATATTCTCAAATCACTGCCCTGAGTCCCATCAATTACTCACTGGTATAAATCAAAGGTTACAATTTTTTTTACGAAAATTTGTTGCCAGCTGGGAATAAATTCTGAAGAAAACTTTTCCTGCCATTTCAGTCAATCTCTGGGACAGGTTTTCTCTTTACTTAGGTCTAACTACTGATGGTAATGAAATAATTGCCATTGGTAGGGATGCTCCCAATATATTGTTTTAAAAGTGATATCAGGATTATAACAAACTGGTGACTGCTGTAGAGACTCATGATGACATTGAACTGCAATTCAGTATTAAAGGTGATGAAATACCATGCTGGATTTTTCTCATGCATCAAAAACAACCAGCTGAGAGCTGCTGAACACAGTTGGCTTTTATGTATTAGCTCTATATTGATATGTGTGGTAAATTAGAAAAATGCAATCACACTAAAACAAACACAGATTAATTAGGATTTGTGTGGAAAGTGGGATTAATATGTGAACTGTTACATTATATCTCACCTGTATTCCCCTGACTTCTGGTAGCTGGTTGTATGGTAATCTGGCCGAATGGTACGATGGAATCCGTGGACTGGGGTCTGAGTTGTACGTAGTTTATCTGACTGAAGTTTTGTTACATTTACATTTTCATGGTCCTCGGAAATAGATTTTAAAGACCAAAGACCATAAACCTAGTATTCAATGTAAATGTAGGAATTATATTTGTACTTTTTAATTAGACTGAATACACCATCAGGGTTCTTATGAGCTGAGCACAGAAACTGAACACCTGAACTATGAAAGTCTGGTCCAGTATGATCTCAAACTGGAATCCTGGACATACACAGGGACTTGTGACCTATGGACCTCCACTGCACACACACAGGCTTGGTACTTTTGGGCCAGTCTTCAGCTGTTGATGTCCAGTCCAGCTTTTCCATAGTACCACTTCTATCTGTGTCAATAATTGTTTTATAAGAGTTAATATATTTTTTTTCCCGGCTGGTTAATTGGTTATCTGGACAAATAATTGTGCGATTGGGACTGTTGCCATGGTTACAGGTACAATGACTCGATCTAAGGAAATGTATCTTTTCTGTGGCCAACGTCACCAAGGTCTTCAAGGTCCCCATATAACTTTATTTGTCCTATGTTGACTAGTACATTAGACGTTTCTAGATTTACAAACATTCCTAGAATGATACGGGAGTATTTTTGATTTACCAGCAATTCATGCATATTTTGGACACACAATGACTCAAACTTATGAAGTTTTTTATCTGTTTTATTTTTAGTGGTACTTTGTTTACAACCGTAAAAGGAGTGTGTCTGTGGTACTGTCATCACTATAGAATGTAGTACAGTGACTCCTGTACTAAGAGATCACCCATGGCAAGTTCAAAAGTGGTATCTTAACTGGTTCAGTTCATGAAGAAGTCTCTTACATGGAGAACATTAAAAGTTATCTCTTAGAATACTTGTAGCACTGCCAAAAACATCACTATGCATTTGAAACTTTTTTTCAATCATGATAACAGCTTTAATCAATCGTTTGTGGAAGTAAAATCATACGTGATACAGAACTTTTATCAAAATAAATGTAGATGAAATACACAAAAAAGAATCAATAACAGTTTTCTGAATGTGAAAATGCAATGAAACAAGACCAGGATTCGAACCCCGGACATCTGATAATTGTATTGTCGCTCTTTTTTTTTTTTTTTTTTTTGAATTTCAATAATTGTTTCTTTATTATTCATTTTATCGTCCATATAACCTATGAACCATATGTCGTTTACATCGACTTTATATAGAGAATAATACTGTACTGTCGCTCTTACCAACTGAGCCACCTGGTCAACTCTAGTGTTCTGGCCCAGTAGTGCTACACGGTTATATTCAAAATGAAATCAAGGGGAGGTTACTGTAAATACGAAAAACTATTAAGGAACTCTTTCATGTTTTGCATACAGTGGGACAAGGATCCTTAATACTGATGATCACTTGATCAGATTTGACTGTATAGAAAAATACTGGTCCTGAACCACCCCAAATTTACAATAGCAGCAAAATGTTGTAGTCTAGAAAATGCTGGACCTGAATCCACCCAAAAACGTTCACTAAATACAAAATGTTGAAATAAGGTCAGTTTTTAGTTCATAAGACTTTTTTGCAATTACTGTAAAACAGAAAATGTGCTTTTAAATTGCAAATTTATTCTGAGTTGTTTGTTAAATTCGCAGCCATAAATCACAGAGTGTACTTGATCAATGAAACCCAAATTACGGTTACTGTTTGGAATTCGCTCTAGTCCCTTGGGTTTGGAGAAGTGTGCAGACACTGAGTGGAGGTGTAATTTTGCTGTTTTAAGGCGTCATGTTATATTATGTAGAAAATAGTTTATGCTACCTCAATGCCTTAAATAGATGTTTAACTGAAGTCTATCGGCTCTTCACATCTAATCGATGCTGTCCCGTGGTCTGGTTTTATGTCAAACTTCAAAGGATGGGGTGTACTTTTAGCAGCTTGTGTATCAACAAGTCATTGTTAACAGAAATAGTAGCTGGAGCTGTGAGTAATAGACTTTGTGATTGACTATGAATGTCCTAATAAGGCCGGTTGTTTACAGAAGATCTAGGGTGGTCTTGTAAAGTAGTTTGACATGGACCCGTCGACTCATCGTTATCTACCTGTACAAATATACGGGATCTTCATTCCGGAGTAAGGTAAGAAACATTTCCTAAGAAGACGCTGTAGATGTAAAAAAAAAATAGCTTTTTAAAAGGACATTTTAGTGATATGAATTTACATATTTTTTAAACCATAAATGAGTGCATATACCATATGTATTTGATAAAAACAACACCCATTATGAGTCTGAAAAATTGATGAAAACAACTATTGGGAAAAAATAAACCTTCAATACCATCTAATCAGATGAAATTGGAGTCAAATTGTGTTGTGATTATACTTTTAAAAGTCTTTACTGTAAATGGTAATATTTGTGCCTCATTTGCCCTTCTCCAGTTGTTCCACATATACTTAAATGAATCTCACTGCTAACTGTAGTAAAATATTGGCATTATATACACACCTTTGACTGTTTACGAAAATCAGGAATTTATTGTCTCCCTTTTTATAGGCCCGTCAAATTTGACGGAAGTATTATGGTATGGGGTTGTCCGTCCGGCGTAAACTTTTGTTTGTCCGGCAATCTCCTCCTACATTTTTCGACCGATCTCTTTGAAACTTGGTTTACATTATAATCATGATATGAAGTTGTGTCTCCCTTAAAGAATTTTGATTCAACAATTTTTCCAAAAGTTATTGCCCTTTGTTCATTTCAGTATTTGATCTTTTGTCCGAAGATCTCCTCCTACATTTTTGACGGATTTCTTTGAAACTTAGTAGGCTAAATAATCATGATATGTTGTTATGTTTCCTTGAAAAGAATTTTGATTCGACAATTTTTGCAAAAGTTATTGCCCTTTGTTAATTTCAGTATTTGATTTTTTTGTCCAGAGATTTTCTCCTACATTTTTTATAGCATGTCAGCTAACCACTCTTAGAATGATACAGATCTTATTTCAATGTAAGAAAGTATATAACACTATATAGCATTCGACGGGTGTATATTGTTCCGCCCCGCAGTACTCTTGTTTATACATGAATCGAAGTAACCTCCCCTTAACTTCCATTTAGATATAACTGCAGAACCATTTGACCAGGACACTTCCATTGAGCAGGAAGCTCAGTTGGTTTGAGTGATAGTTAAGTAGTCTAAAAGTTCAGGGTTCAAATCCGGATCTAGCCCAGCGTTGTTGTTTTTTTATTGACACCCAAGAACACTGTTGTTGATTATATTTTGTTTATTTGGTCTTCATCATTTCTCATAAAAGTCCCACAAGATGTTTTTTTATTCAGAAATAATTTATCAAAGCTATATTCATGCCAGAAAAAACAATTTCCAATATGTAGTTACAGTTTTTGGTAGTGGTACAGGGATCCTAAGGAAAAGTATGGGTAAAAATAATTAAGATTAGGAAGTGCAGAGGTCTAAAGGGAAATTGAAGACCAGATTTGTTCGACAAATACAATATCTCTGATGAAGAGAAGCACTCCCAGTGTGTCTTCAGTAGGAGGGAGATTGAGGATCTTAATGTGAGATTCACTGATTATCACAGAACAATGTAAATACACAAATATTTAATTGAAGATATGATGATCCTTGTATACCTATTTTCTACTTTTTGAAATACCTTTTTTGTGAAACATACAAGGCAGAAAAAAGTAAGTGGGTAAAATATCTCGGGGATTTGGCTCCCTTTTATAATCAAACCTTGGTGGGAATGACCAAGAATGGTATCTGACTATGTGTTTTGAATTATTTTTTGCTTTGTTTAATAGTTAAAATTCAATAAGACAGCTATCAAATTTCTTGAAACATGTTGCACAATGATTGGTTTGCTTTTGACCATTTCCTATTTTACCGAGATCCAGTTATATCATGAAGCACCCAAACATCCTTCAAACCCAGGAATCATGTTGTGCGAAGGTGTAGCCACCAAGATAGCTACCAGACATATATATATATATATATCATATATTTTTGTTGCAAGTTTGTAATTGATATTTCTCATGAAGAAGATCTACTAGAGGATTGTTATAAATTTTCTCAAGAAAGTTGCTCTTGGTACCTGCATTTTGAGACTGATCTGAAGAACAAGATGGCTACCAGACACCCATCTTTGATTTTGACAAAACATTTTTATCACTATTTCTCAGAAAGCCAATGGTGTTTTTTTCTCCTGAAGTTCCTTTGTAGGCTTTCCTCGGTGTGCATGTTCCATTTTCAGCTTGCTTAAAAAGAAATCATCCAGACAGACACTGAATTTGGCCAATGAAGTCTCAGATGACCCATTGTAATTGCTTTTATGTCCATTGTTATGCATTGTCTGTCTGTAAACAAATCACAATTTTAGCTTCTTCTCTTCTATGAATCTAACTCCCAGTGGCCTTTGGAAAAGGATCAAAAGAGGTCAAATTGGCCACACTTTTTATAAGCATCTTCTTCAGATCCTGGCTTATACCTAGGACCCGAGGAGTGGTGCCCAAAAGGGTCAAATTGGATAAATAATATCTATAATCATGATTCTTCATAAGAATCAGATTAGCTAGAATCTAATACTCCTCATGGATGAATACGTCCAAACTTGCCTTATCCAGGTGTTAAATATCATTACAACTGGGTCATCCATTCTTCCCTGGGGAGGGGGTAAAGATCACAAAATTTTATATCAGAATAACTTTTTGAGATATACAAATGTATATTTGTTGATGGGAAACAATTCAAAGTTAGTTTGAATTATTATCTGACTTACAGTTTGGTATGAAAAAGACCCTGACTAATCCCTAAGGCATGAGGAGCTGGACTCTAAAATAGTGAACATTTTAACAATATTCTTCCTCTTCAGACCAAGATGAGCTATAATCAAATCCTCTTTCTTGTTTGATGATGTGAAAAATGAAAATTTAGACCCTGACTCACACATAGAGCAGACCCAGATTTGCTTGAATCAAGTACCTGTAGGTAATCATATGGAAATTGTGAATTTCATCCTCCCCCAGAAAAAAACAACACATGCCCAAAATGTGTTATGTGACAAAATTGTGTTATGACATAAGAAAAGACTTGAGGTAGAATCCCTTTAACAGGAATATTTCGTTAAGCCATCAGATCATCACTACAGCAGATGAAGAAATTAGGATTGCTATGTGTCGCGGAACAGGAACCCTTGTAGACAAGCTCATAATAGAGGTGGATAGCATGATAAGATGGTCGACAAAGACAGTTAGTGACCCCTACCTTTTACAGTGCACGGAAGTAAGGCTAGGATTTGTATTTCTACACGTGTTGAGATAGGAATGCTTACTTACCACTGACGAGTCCGAACTTGGCGAAATGAACATAAATGGTGCTGTAAAAATAAATACTTTGTTTAGTTTTCTGCATCGGTATGCTAACATTTAAGTGCTCCCTTCCTCCTATTTTTAGTGATTATTCTGAAAAGGGTTATTGCACGGACTAAACCATTTCCTCTATGGCTGTGCATTTGATTTTTGTTTTGTAAAAATACGTAATTGCTCATTGGAATGCCGTTTTACGGTTACTTAAACTACCAACACATATTTGCATACATGATCTGTTAGCTACAAAAAATGAGCAATACAGTAACTTTTACAGTGATAAGCTAAACTTAGTAAATGAGGAATTTTAACAAGGACATCAGAAATTGGAAGTCTTCAGTAAAATATTGACATGTTTCCTTAGAAGAAAACGACATGTACTAAATCGCATTTGGATTGCAATGTGTTTTAGAGTTATGAATAAAAGTAGCGATAATCAGTTTTGTTTATATATATTAACGAGTAAGTTGTTGTTCCTGAAATGCACCATAGAAAACCAAATCCGGAAATATTTGATCACCTTATAACAATATAATTAACAGACAAGAAGTCAAGGCAATAACGTAATAGGGATTTAATTCTTTCTCTCGAAATATTGTCGTCACAATGTTTCAGTGATGAACGTCATCTTCATCTGTGTCGTTGTTTACGTGCCTGATACCACAGTACTGACTGGAAGGTTCAATCGTTGACATTAGTCTTATGGCTTCAGTATTGGACTGTCTCCACCTCCCTATCCTCGCATTCAAAGCGCTGGCCTATAACAGAACACGCATTACATTGGGATCAAAGACAATTATAGTAACTATATACAATTTATCCCATTCTATCCAACAGTAATGTTGCAAATATTTACAGTCACTTAACTTGATGTACTGCAATCGATGTCACAAAAAACGTAATGTCACTTTTAATGTTTCCAAAAACATAGAAAGGTGCATTTTATCTGAAATGGCAGAACATTTGAGGCTATGCATCATAAAGAAATAGAACGAAAGAGGACGCTTATTGATTTAAAGTTAATTTAGAAAGAAAACAAACATGTGTTTAAGAGTTATGAATAAAAGTAGCAATAGTCAGTTTTGTTTATATACATAAACATTTACATACATACATGTAATTAATGCTTCGAAGACATCAAGGACTGGACATGTTTCTGAGAATTGTATGATTTCCCCCTGGATGTGTAAGCACCCTCTCTGTCCCATTGTCAGCAATGATAAATCTACCTTCGATGCGTAAGCGTCCACTTGTCCGAAATGATCACTTTCCCTTTCGGATGTGTAAGACCCTCTATGTCCCAAAGTCAGCAATGATCACTCTACCTTCCGGATGTGTAAGACCCTCTATGTCCCATTGTCATCAATGCTCAATCTACCTTTCGGATGTGTAAGCACCCTCTATATCCCATAGTCAGCAATGCTCACTCTACCTTTCGGATGTGTAAGACCCTCTATTTCCCATAGTCAGCAATGCTCACTCTACCTTTCGGATGTGTAAGACCCTCTATTTCCTATAGTCAGCAATGCTCACTCTACCTTTCGGATGTGTAAGCACCATCTATGTCCCATTGTCAGCAATGATCACTCTACCCTTCGGATGTGTAAGCACCCTCTATGTCCGATTGTCAGCAATGATCACTCTACCTTTCGGATGTGTAAGCACCCTCTATGTCCCATTGTCAGCAATGATCACTCTACCTTTCGGATGTGTAAGCACCCTCTTTTCCCCATTGTCAGCAATGATCACTCTACCTTTCGGATATCCAGGACATTCATCATTGTTCCACAGATGACCCCCACGGAGGTTATGATTATCAACATAATGAACCAATGCTGGTAATTGTACAGTGCATTTTCCACGTCAATCCTATCAAGTATATCAACAAAATAACGTGAAAAAATTATAAAAATGCAATTCATGTGTTGTTCAAACGAGCATTTCAAAATCTTTCCGCTGTCAATTTTTTATTTTCTTCCAAATAATAACAGCCATTTTAGTCTGAAAAATTCTTTCACAATGTAGTTCGCTCAAAATACGTCAAAGGTCTCACACTATCGAAGAGGATTTTCTTTCATATGTTGTCTCGATATACTGAATGAGACACTCAGTAAACAATTTTAATGATACTCACACGTTATGTCTCTTCAGTATATGTCCAGATGCAACAAATGACAGCGCGATAGTTGCAGTCCTCAATAAGAACATCAACCCCGAAAGGGTCCCTACATTTGAAGCAGGACACAGGACCACGAGGAGCTGCCACATCATAATCTACAAATATCATTTATCAATCCAAATTGTCTTTAATATGGGTAATTTTTCGATCAAAGTTACCCAGTCATACGATTAAATGCATCAACAGAAACGAGAGAATATCACAATATCGCAGTGCAAAGGTAAAAGGGAAAATCAGATGAAGATGTCGGGAAGATAATGGTATCATCTGTTTCATTGACGGTAAACGCCATATAAAATAGTTCAAATTCAAGTATTGTCATTTCTCAAAGAGACAACCGTAGAATTTACAACAAAACCACAGTTCCACTAATGGTCAAAATGAAAAGTCGATTTGTACATTGTATATCGCACACGTAAAAAAAGCATTTCACAAGGTGATAATAATGGCGGCCATCAAACCTAGCACTATCTTGTTCCTTCAACCTGCTTTTCTAAACCCTGTCTGGTGTAAGGTTTTATGTGAGCATTCAACATCTATCAATACTAGATACTAGTGTGATGCTATATACTCTTCTAATTAATGGAATGTGGATTTTGAAGAATTCAAAAGATCTTTTGATCAGTCATGAACATCCTCTCCTCAAAAACTGCTACTTCTGTCAAAACATTTCACTTTTTCGACATATCTCATATCAAGCTGAATCATTCTTTTGCTTATCCTTTGAGTTTTTTCCCCAAGAAGGACAAAGACTATGTAAAAATAGTGTTGTAAATTATTATGTTTGGGGGTATTTTATGGAAGGCACATCAAAGACCGAAATGAAATATACTTGGGATGGAATAAGGAGAGTATTGAGTTCATGGTTGACAAAATGATTGTTGGGTTAAGTTTGTAGTAAAGCCTGCCATCAGCTTCCTGACAATGGTTTTACTTTACATTTTAGTTTTCAGATAAGATATTTTGATACAGTCAATAAAGCGACCTCACCATACAGACAAATCTCTGACTATAGTTAGGATATATACATGATGTTTTGCCTGGGGCAGATATAACCACATGCTAAATTATATGTATCCTGTTGAGTTGTGTTTAAAAATTCAATTTAACTTCATTTCATTTGCATCCAAACAACGTTACATTATAAGGATCGAACAGCAAGTTCAGTTTTGGATACATATATAGCCCATTTATAGATATATGTGAGGTATGTGTTGTGTCATAGCAGAGTTTTTTGTCAGCACCTTAAAACTCTACGTTTTCATATAGTAGGGCGCTCTGGCTCCTCACCAGACATCTATCTGTAAAAATGTCTAAAGTCTGGTTTCAGGGCCAGAGGAAACTTGGGCTAAATCTAGGCCTGTAAATTTACAATTCTTTAATAGTTTGATTACTGCTTTTATTTTATTTCATCATCAGTAATACTATATTATGTTGAAGGTTTTGCTTCATATCTCCGTCCCATTTTGATTTGTAAAGGCACTATATATCATAACACACAGTTTGGCTACCCAAATTGTCAAAATGTGTAACAAAGTTTTTCCAGTTTAGTGGATCTTCAAAATTATCTTTATTTGTTGACTTCAAAGATTTTAATAAATTCCATCACTGTTTCGGATCACTATTAGGAATATCGTTCATTTTGTTTAGTAAAGTAGTCTTGTATTTGTTCTTTTTTAGTTTCTTCATTTTTTTAAGTGTTTTGGAAAATGAAAGAAAATTTAACTGCAGCTGGAAATCCTTTTTTGATTCTTTTAACCGTTTTACGAAGTTCAAGACATTCTTTATCAGTACAAGGTGATTAGGTATAGGTTTACCTTTTTTTATTCTCCAAAAAACATACATTGTTTTTTTTCTTCATACATTTGTATGTAGTTGATACTGCTGTTGTTGCAAGTTTGATAATTCTCTATTTAAATTTAGCTACATGTAGTGTATGACTGCTGATTTCCCCCATCATGCTGATTTATTACACTTCGTGTTTAAGCTCCACGAAGTCATCCTCGCAGTAAGGAGATGAGACAGTTTAAGCCACACTCTATTGTTAGAGTATGAACCAGATCTTAGTTTGGATATTCCTATTGAAAGACTATTAATTATATATACAATAATTCCACCACTGTTTCCCTTGGAATTTCGTTTCTTCTGTCCTTTTTTTTAGATACTGTTTTAAAGCCTTCAAATTTGGTATCTAAAGATTCACATGTCCATGTTTCGATACATATATTTATGTCAGGCTTAATCTTAGATACAATGAGGTCATTTTTATGTTTCTCTCCGAAGCCATTTATGTTCCAGCATGGCAATAATATAGAATTGTTCATGTCACTAATATTAGTATTCTGCAAGTACGAATTAGTTAGGTAAAATGTCTTATGACGTTAAATAAACATAAAGTTGTATTATAGTTAGTATTATCATAGCCAGCTCTAGATCCAACAGGGAACGACGCGAAAGACAATACTTACATATAATGCAAAATACTCTACAGTAGGAGGCGAGGCACACGATCGACAAGAAAGGCAGCAATACAACCTTTATTGCAGTAACCTACCAACGTCAACTTACAGACACTATGACAGTGCTTATCCCGTCTGCCAAGACTAGAACACTAACGTTGATAGCTGGACAGAATCCAAGGAGGGTATACACAGGCACCATCAACGCTATGAAAAATGTGGTCACTATCCCGTCACAGTCGACCCTCTTCTGCAATCAAATACGTATGCGTTAGCAACTCTGGTTAAATATTATATAAAAGAAGTTAAAAAAACGAAATCAAATTTGAAGTATAAGTGTACATGTATAAATAAAAAAAAAAACACTTCCATGCTTACACATTATTTAGATCATTGGATTACCATGAAAACGACAGAATACAAATATAAAAGAGATGATAACTTCCCATTACTGGGTAACACTACTGTCGGGGTGTAAAACGTCTTGTTTTGTATTGTGTAACAACATACATTATCTGTTTTTACATTAACGGTTGTTTTATTTAAAGAAGACTCGGGAATCAATAGTTAGTGAATTGAATAAGTGTCCAATCACTGTAAATAGCTCATGTACAGAAATATCACATTTAGTCAATATGGATCTGCATACCTTTGGAACCATTTCAGGACAGCTATTAGCTCATTCACCCCTGAAGACACATTTGGACTCTTCCAATTCAAAGGTTGGAATAGTTCATTATGAAATTTCA
>JAUMHH010210426.1:0-12786 GCA_032359455.1 Chlamys rubida | reverse complement strand
AGCAAGATACTTTACTCCGCTTGTTCCAGTCTACTCAGCTGTGAATGAGTACGTGGTTGGGCAGTGCTAGAATTGTTAAATGCTAGCTGTGAGCGTCGAAATGGCAGCACTGGCTGTATGCCCCCCAGGGAGTTGAGAAAGATATTAACTGGTTGCAAAGGCCCTATAACCACGGATAATAATTTGTAAACTGCTTTGAGATGACCTACGAACTAGGTTGTGATAAAGCAGTATATAAGAACCTTGAATTATTATTATTAAAACACATATACTATTTCATGATATATGACTTTGAATAACATTTGTATATTGTATATATGTAAAATGTTGTAATCGTAACCATAGCTACACAAAGAATGGGGGCATGTCATGTAAATGATGTCACAAATACCTACACCAGATTTCTGATCAGGGAAAAATGATTGAGAAAATGAGAACTCAAGACATGTTTGAAATTTGTATTTCAATTAGAAAGCATCTTGCCTTGTAGGACTTGTTTGTGGCAGAGGACTGGTACCGTCGGTGCCTTGACCTGCTGGACGAGAAGTTCGCGGTGAGTACCGCTGCATGCTGTTCTTTCCTACTTGTTAAAGTTGTAGCTTGTCTTACCTGCTCAACAGTAATTCTCTATGACATATTTTTCCTTTCAGATTTTCGTTGTGTTGTACATGATATTGAAATGAAGATTTTGAAGGCTGATTTGTTAAATGATTGTGTGTCTGTTGACAGAAATGCACAATTTTACGTCGTAGAACAAGAATTGGTTGGTCTCTAGGAAACACTGGTTGTAAAGCTTTTGATTTTCATTTAGGTTTACTTTTATTTCAGAGAAGTTCTTCATAATGAAAAATTTAATGAATGCCAAATGTTGGATTTTAAAAGCATTTCATTTTCAGAAGGAAATTCATTTCAGTCGGTTGACTGCTACAAGAGTTTCTGAAACTATCAAAATGAATTTAATACTTGAGAGCATTTTGAAGAGGACAAAATATAACAAACAAACTACTAGACTATGATTTCCAGAGAAAAAAAAATCCGCGAATTCTGCCTAACAGCATTTACAGAGTATTTAATGTATCAAATTTAATCTGAACGCTGTTTTGAAATAGCGATGTTTATGGGGTAGTTCTCAAATTAACTTAGTTTTAGTAATTATCATGTATCTCCATTAATAAATGCTGTCCTAGAAATCTCTTTGCCGTAAAAATAAAAAAAAATTTTTTTTTACAGAATTTTCAATGTGTTCATAATGAGTGTTGCAGAAGTTTGTGCACTGATCTCTGTAGTGTCATTAAAGAAATTTTCTGTATAGATTGCTCCAGGGGATGCAATTTGTCGTTCGAAAAATATATTGGGCTCAATGTGGTAATAAATATACAAAACTCATCATGCAACTAGCAGTGTTGAGATAATTAAGAAAGGCAGCTCTTTCAAAAATATCAAATTTACGCTTCCCTGATAATTTTTTTTAAAGCATTTCTTACAACTAGTGTAATTTGGGCAGACAGATTCACAGCAAATATGAGTTTACATCACCCATATGAATGGCAGACAAGAAACCTTGTTTACACTAATGAGAAAACCAACTTTTTGTAAAGAATTGTGTAGCTGTTCAAAGTGCTGTGAAAATTCTCGTCTATATAATGGAAACTATTATCGAAAGTTAAAAAAAAATATAGAGTAAACTAGCTGGGATCACGCATTCGAGAATACCTAACAAGCCAAAAAGCATCTTAGTAAGCTCAAGTGTAGCAGGAAATGCATTCTCTTCATTTTTTTTTTCAAGGATTTTTTTAAAAAATCTATGGCTCTGCTTAGTGTAAACGTTTGCTTAAGGAATATTGCCTAGAGCCTTGGAGCTGCCCATTAGAATTCAAATTGGATTGTAGAACGTACCAACGGACCCGACTTGTGCTGTTTCCCGCAACATGTAAGTACCTGTCTATTCTCAGCCTCAGTTTTGTTTGTCTGTTTCATATTATGCCTGATGATCTATGGTTATTGTTTTTCCCCAATTGCTCTCCTTAAAATGTTTCCGTTGTTGCTGCTCTATAATGGCATTGTGGAGGGGACAACTGACGGCGGTTTTATCGGCTTTTCATTAGCGTGCTCCTTCAGTAACCTTTAAGTTTCCTGTTTGACATTTGATAATTTGGAAGTTGTACAGGGGAAAATCAAATTGTCATCAGAGTTTAGGAGTTTTTTTTCGAGTTTTGTGAGACGATGTGTGTAATTATATAAGAACTAGACGATGTTGATGGGATATATAATGCTTCGTAATTTAATAAAATCAAAGGTCAAAGTTCAAAGGTCAGACATTATTTATACTAATTAACTTTGGTCATCAGCCTCCGTGTCACAAATTTTTCATAGCTTTATATGAGATTCTTCCTTTACTTCAGCAGTGCTTTTTCTTTGGGGATATTAATCTTAAAAGGAAAACAACTCTCAGTAACCATGCTTTGTGAAACCTTAGACTGGTATCTAGATAATTGAAATCTTATACAAGCTGACGTAAAGCAGTTGATAACATATATTGGTTTTCACTGTCGAGGTGATGGTGCTTTACAAAAGTATTTTATTCAGGATGTGCATTCAAAGCCACAGTGATAATCAGAAAGTTTCCACCTTCCTTAGATTATGTGTCGTTTTCCCGTTAAGAATCCTGATTTGTTAATTAAAGCCAAAAATAAAAGATTTAGTGTCTACTTTTGTCTGTCAGAATCTTACAATGAATTAATTATGTTTCATGAACATGCATAGGATTTTTATCACTTTTTTCAAGGTCACAGTTAGAGAAGATTTACAGAAGCAAAATAAGTGAAGGTCAAGGCCATGTAAACTGTGATTAAGCATCTGTCAGCCTTACAATGTTCTAGTTGTAATAATTCTTTTGTCGCTTTTCTTATCACATTTTGCAGTAGTTAAAACTAGCATCAGAATTGTCTCACAAATACGCTACATTTACCAGCTACTGATGATGTTTATTGTTCTCAGCGTGACAGCTTCTGATGTGTCCGTACAATACTCTATTGTCCTTTAGTACAGTTACTACAGTGGTATTTACCCTTTTTATTTCAGTCATGGGCACATTAAAAGTATTTAGAGGAAGAAGTTGTCAACAAGATTAGATAAGGTAAGTCCTTCCCTGAGTTCTACTGTAAATAAGGATGTGTAAGTACATGTGACATTATAAACACACCCACATAGTTCAGCAAGATGTCAGAGTGTACTTTCAAAGTATGCTTCATTATATAATAAGTAATTAAGCTCTCCTCAGATTGTTCACACACAATTACTGTAAACAACTACCTTAAAAAACACTTATATCTGTTTGGATTTTAGTCCATCCCAACAACACTTTTTTAAGTGCTTATTATTTTGAAAAGATTGAAGACATTACAGTGCACTATTAGCTCACCTGGTTCAAAGGGCCGAGCCAGCTTTTGCAATCTGTCATCTGTTGCCTACTGTATGTTTCTGTCAACAGTTGTCTGTCCATAAACTTTTTCTTTGAATCACTTCTTCTCAAGAATCACAAGGCTGATTACAACCTAATTTGGAAGGATATATCCCAATTTGCAAATGAAAGGGGCCTGATCCCTTTTGAGACCCCATAAAGGCCAAAAATAGTGGTAATATTTGGGGAATTTAATAAACCTTCCGTTTACGACCAGCCATTGGATGATTTATGATGTTATGTAACACCCTTAATCAAAGTACAACAAAATTTAAAGCTAAAAATATATTTCTAATGAATTCAAACTGAAAGTAACTTTCAAAGTACAGAAATTATTTCAATTGCCTGTCAGTTAGTTTTTAAATCCATTGGATTTAACCAACACATGATGAAGTATGCATGGCTAAAGCGTCCCCTGACATGCAAGTTTGTACGATTGTGACACAATGATAGTAATTATGCCAACCCCCCCTGTTTTTGCTGTTGTTGGGATGTATTGGCAGGTTTTCCTAAGTTCTGAGTCTGAGTTTCCACACAAACGTCGGTCTTGCAACTTGGTAATCATAAATGAGTGATGGTACTTAACAATGTCACCACAGTAATAACTGATGGTACTTAACAATATTACCTCAGTAATGACTGATGGTTCTTAACAATGTCACCTCAGTAATGACTGATGGTACTTAACAATATGACCACAGCAATGACTGATGGTACTTAACAATTATACCTCAGTAATGACTGATGGTTCTTAACAATGTCACCTCAGTAATGACTGATGGTACTTAACAATATTACCTCCGTAATGACTGATGGTACTTAACAATATTACCTCAGTAATGACTGATGGTACTTAACAATATTACCTCAGTAATGACTGATGGTGCTTAACAATATCACCTCAGTAATGACTGATGGTACTTAACAGTATTACCTCAGTAATGACTGATGGTACTTAACAATATCACCTCAGTGATGATTGATTTATTTCAAAATATCACCTCAGTAATGACTGATGGTACTTAACAATATTACCTCAGTAATGACTGATGGTACTTAACAATGTCACCTCAGTGATGACTGATGGTACTTAACAATATTACCTCAGTAATGACTGATGGTACTTTACAATATTATCTGGATAATGACTGATGGTACTTAACAATATCTCCTCAGTAATGACTGATGTAACCTAACAGTTCCTATATAGAAAGAAATTATCACAGGTTTTGTACCCTTGGTTGATAAAAACATTTATACTGTCAACATTTTCTGTAGCTAACTTGGATTTGGTCTTGAGTATATGTGATAAGATCTTGATTATATTTGGTTTGATCTGCATTATATGTGTTAATATCTTGGTTTTATAGATAAGCAATATGAAAACAGTTTTATTGATGAATTGAACAGTATTTGAAAAGAGAAACATCATTTAGAGGACAGTATCAACAAAACATTGAAGTAGCTAGTAAAATCTTCACATGTCAAAAGACAAGTTTCTATGGGAAGAGAGGTTGGTTAATTCAATCTGTATGATAAATTGGGTATTACAAATGAGTTAATTGGAAAAAAGTTCGCAAAGCTCAGATTTTGTCTGTATATATTTGATGTTGTCCTGAAAGGGTTAGAGATAAATTTGTCAATCCTTCATGGTCTGTCGTACAAGATTGTCCGTATTGTCAGTTACAAGAGACACGGTCAGGATTTATAAGGGGTCAAATTGTTGGTGTCGTCGGTTTGTGCTGATGTCGTCTGACACAACTGTAGACTTTGTCGCCAGAGTAAGGTACAACGCCGGCCAAATGAAGATAAATCGGTATAATGACAATAAATAGGGACACTTAATCTTATTTTAGATGTAAAAATCTGTCTGTTTGACATTTCACGGGCATGGAACAGTTGAGTAAGAATCTAGACACAAGGTTTCGCGAACTGTGAATGAAGGAATTGTCTACAAAAAGTGCACTTTCGTCAGTGTCTTGTAATCGTGTTATTACGTAAACACCATCTTTGGTAAAAATTTTGAAGAACGTTTTTGTTTTGATATCGATTGAAAATCAGACAGAACTCTGTCTACTAGACTGGAAACGGCGCGGAGATATGACAGGGATAATTAGAAGTACGTACAAGTATGGCCAGACTAATTTGATTTGGTGTTGGTCAGAGATCGTCACATTTAGTCTAATGGGCGAGTCATTTATCTGACGTGATAATAAGGAGCTAGCTAGGTCCCAGTTGTAAGTGGGCTGATTCCTCTTTTCTGATTGGTTGAGAAAGTTGGGATTAAATCTTCAGGTTTTCAGTGCCTGAGGAAATCATGATAGATACCACAATTCTGATTGGTTGAGAAAGCTGTAATAAAATCCTCACGAAAGGAAATGAAAAAATCTTCTTCTATTTTTGACAGCCAAAGGATTATCTTTGAATTTATATAAAAATATTACCTTTGAATTTGTGCATAATTTTTTTTTTTTTTGTTCAAACATAATCTTGTGCAAAAATCTGTGCTGATATAGTGGACAGAAAACCTGTTTTGTCAGATTTGGAATAATATTCATTGGTCTAGATATTTGCAAAGTGGATGAAAATAAACCTACGTATTTTAAAAATGTTTTTGAAAAAAACTGAATCTGTAAATTGTACACAGCTCCAAAAATTTGGTCTTGGTTTTATTTGCTCCTTATCACAATCTGTACAAAATTTTGTGTATTTTTCCCCCATCAAAGTATAACTTTAAGACGTTTTTGTAAATACGTGATGTTTTGATTGGAAGTTTCTTCCTCGTAATGTCTGTACAGCCCACCAGATGGCACTGTAAATTAAGCTGGGGAAACAGTTATAAATCCATTACTAGCATATTGAACCATTAAGGAAGGGTTGACTGTACTATAATAATCACATATAATACGATTACAGTTTGTCTTATGGAAATGTACTCTTTTAACTGAAACACTTTTCCCAATTTGAAACTGTTATTTTTGGGTTGCAGAAAACGTTTATGCCAAATAAAATTACTGCAAGTAAAAGTCGTTACTTATTCAATTAAGACCACCGGCATGTGAAAATTGCAAATGTGTTCATGGTGGTAATTTTTATGTCAAAAATGTTTTAGCATGTCAAAAATTGCAAAATAAAGATTAATTAAGTTTGGCGTCATCAAAGGAATTGAACGGTTCTTAAATAATAAAGCGTTATTTTAAATCTAATGTACACAAATTAAAAATGATTAAGTGCTAATTGTCATGTTTCTTTTTCGTTACTGTTAATTGTTTTCCCAATGCATTCAAGTTTAAGAGAACGTAACATTGATTGATGTCCTGTATTATGGCAGTGACAAGAATTCATTTTCAATTTTTTTTTTTTTGCTGAGAAACTAAAAGATTGTACCCTCATATCCGAGGCTATGAAACGCGTTCTCTTATGTCTAGTGACTTTGTGGGATGTCAGTCATAATTGGGCGTCACTGTATCTGATACACATGTACAGGATTTGGTCAATAGGGGTTGGTAGACCTGAAAATAACATCCCTCCATCTCTGATATAAGTAACTTCTGTTTGTTCATGTATTTTTATTGTATTATTGTTTCACGGTGACTGTTTATCTCTGTTTTATGTTGTAATATGTAAATGTTCATGTTCCTGTCTCGATAAAAGGGCAGATCGCCCTGAAAATCTGACAAAATTTCTTTGTCTGCACTGTCGTTATTACTTCTTTGCCCATATATCAACTTTTTATAGATATATATATATATATTTAAGTACAAGATTTTTGGAAAGGTTTCGGGGAGGAGGTTTACATTTCAAAAGGGGTATAAACAGTATTTCCAGAGGAGTGGGGAGTATATATATATATATAATATGATAAAAAAGGATTAAATGTCCATGTGAAGGAAGTAAATATAGAAAAAATAAGATTAATGACCGACTAAAAAACTAGCTGCTTTCACCCTTCACAGGGCTCTTCAGGTTGTAAAAAAAGCAATTAGTCGGTCGTTTATCTTATTTTTTCTATATTTACTTCCTTCACATGGACATTTAATCCTTGTTTATTATTTATATATATATATATATATAGTCTGGTGGGCTGCGTTACATTGGTCACATACTGATATGTAGGTGAAACACATAATTTAACATTTTAATGTTTATAATGATGATTTACAACATGATACACAAGAAAGTTAAATGATGTGGATATATGCTTGCAATATGATTTGTTTGAGACAGTGAAGGGACTAGCGTGAGATATCGAGCCTACGAAGATATTACTGAACCCCAAGAGGCCTTATAGTAAATATATGACTCTGGCCTAGTGATCAGCCTGTGATGATGCAGATGGTGTTTATATGTGATGTATAGTTTATCACTTGAAGTAGCATGTCAGAAACGAGATTCTAGATAAAATTGATGACAAGTTATTTTACTAGATCATCCTTATCTTTTGTTATAGTTTTTTCACGATTTGTTCCAAATGTTGGAAACTAAAAAAAGAAAAAGACTTTAAATCATATAATAAATCTTAAAATCACTTCTACTAGTGGAGACTGTTGTGTGGGAGAATGACAGCATCGGAAACCTTAAAATGTATGTATTGTAACAGCATATATATATTCAACTTTAAAGATTGTAGTGACACCTCACACTTTAGTAACTTATAAGTCACGTCTATTACAGAATGTTTAAAAAATTGACCTGTGTGGGTCAGTCCACCAACATGTCACCTGTGTGGGCCAGTCCACCAACATGTCACCTGTGTGGGCGTATCCACCAACATGTCACCTGTGTGGGCGTGTCCACCAACATGTCACCTGTGTGGGCCAGTCCACCAACATGTCACCGACACCCTTGATTAGTTACCGGTAATAACATCAATAGATACGTACAGCTTTCCTTTTCTCTTAACACCAGGCCACTTTCATGCCTGTGATTGCTATTTTATCAGATAGTGTCACTTTAACTCATTTACCCCTGAAATTTCATAATGAATTATTCCATCCTTTCAATTGGAAGAGTTCAAATGTGTCTAAAGGGGTGAATGAGTTAAGGCTATAATACTGTCACCTACATTTTCTATTTGCAGCACATTAAATGATACTCAATTTGACATCATAACAAATAGTGAACGAGTATGTATATGTAGATATAGCTCTCAGTAGGTCATTTGAACCAATATGGCCTGGAATATTATTTCTGCCTCCTGTTGAGCAGGACCTTGTAACTATATGACTGTTCTGTCGTAGATCCTAAGCTTACATTGTAATATAGATGCTTGTTTTATGTGATATATGGTCAGTCAACTTAATTTGCCTGGGGAAATAGCTCTGATCTCAGGGAACTAGAAAGTTGCTATATCCCTGAAGCCCATACTTAATACTGTATACTTATGAACTACTATTACTTACACTTAATAGAATTTTAGATCACAAACATTGCCATTATAGTCTTCTTAATCTCAGTTAAACTGTTCAAAGCATTTAAATTCAACACATATTCTATTGTAATGTAGCTAAGATGTGATATATATTATTGTGTTCATTGCAATTTTGAACACATGATTTTATTCATCTTTTAGGCATTAAGATGTATATGTGTTCCTAGTGATGGGGCTATATGTTTATATAATTACTGCCTAACTAACTGGAAACATAAATGGTGTCATGTAATGTATTACCTACGTCTATGACTGCACCCAATCTGTACCAAATGTAGAAAATATTCTTTAAAATCACCGATACGTCAAATGGTCAAGAGCTGTAATGAGGCAAGAAACAAGGAAAAATCTACACAAAATCTTGTTTCAGGCCAAACTACAAAATAAAATTTTAAATAATTACAAAAAAAGAGGTTTTTAAAGATTAGAAAATAATTAAATACCGACCTGTTATATGATAAATCTGAAATGTCCCTATCTTACGATACAAGATTAATTATTCATTTCTGTTCCGTTGCTAATGTATATTTAACTCTTGAGTTCTTTGCGATCTTACAATTCTGGAAATTAAACAGATAATTTATCATTCTTTCATAAAATTTTCTCACCAATATAATTTTGAAATATCTGTTTTTCGGTTTTTTCTGTTGGAGAAATTAACGATCGAAAACGCAATAGTCTTGATTTGCTTAATGATGAAATGCATGTACAAATTAAAATGCAACAAATTAACTTTGTGATTGAAATTTTAAAGCCGAATTGTCATTATTTTTATCATTATTTGAAATCCTGAGATGTGGGTATATTTCTTTGGATATGATTACATTGCCTTATCACGTATTCTGCCTGATAGACAAAACAGAATGAGGTGAATAATTTCTGGGGAAAACTATGAGAGTTACCTCCCTTATGAAGCATTCTTTCACTCTGTAGTAAAATACTCTCGTTCTTCAACTCTACATGAGTGCAGTCTATGTTATGGCAGTGGCTATCACACACACAATTATCTTTCATTGGTGTTCATTTCCTTTTCAGATATAAAAAGTTAATTGGGGTCATATGCCTGAAACCATGGTCTTTTTTAGGTGCTATGGACATTAATTCCTTCAATATATTAAAAACCCTGCATGCTTCTACACATCCCACATATTTTAACCCTTTTACCCCAATGCAACTTTAGTGGACTCTACCATGCATTGATTTGGATGAGTCCATTATGGTCTTCAGTGGTGAAAGGGTTAAAAGAGAAATGAATGCTATCATTTCTTATGCTTGTTTCATAATTGTTGAAAATCAGATACAAAAATTACCAAATTTCAGAAAACATCAAAATGTTTCATTTATTGGGAACTGATGATAATGCTCTACATATCTATAGGGGCATCGTTTTGATCTACAGATCTATTGGGGCGTCGTTAGGTTTATGCTGTTTTGATGAAGACATCATGCATATATTTAAAAACATGCATTACAATCTTTTGCTTTAAATTCTGAAAACTTTAGGGATCCCCCGTACCACTGCCAAAAACTGTAACTTTAAGTTTTGGAAACTGTTTTTTCCAGCATGACAATAGCTTTGATAAATCATTTCTGAAAAGAAAGCCATACCTTGTGGGACTTTTATGAGAAATTGAGAAAAAAAAAATGAAATAAACAAGATGCCATCAACAACCACAGTTCTGAGTTTAAAAACACACCAGGGGGCTTTACTTCAGGATTTGAACCCTGAACCTCAGACTGATTAACTGTCGCTAAAACCGATTGAGCTACCTGGTCAACGGAAGTGTTCTGGCCCATCAGTTGTACAGTTATATCCAAAGGGAAGTTAAGGGGAGGTTACTGTGTATAGGATAAATCACAGTGCAGTGTGACAGGGGTCCGTAGGACATCACACTTCCTCACTATACAGATAAATCACAGTGCAGTGTGATGGGGGTCCGTAGGACATCACACTTCCTCACTATACAGATAAATCACAGTCACAGTGTGATGGGGGTCCGTAGGACATCACACTTCCTCACTATACAGATAAATCACAGTCACAGTGTGACGGGGGGTCCTTAGGACATCACACTTCCTAACTATACAGATAAATCACAGTCACAGTGTGACAGGGGTCCTTAAGGGGAGGTTACTGTGTATAGGATAAATCACAGTGCAGTGTGACAGGGGGTCCTTAGGACATCACACTTCCTAACTACAGATAGAGTTATCACGTATTCAAATAGGTGCTACATGTAATGCGTACAGGATCCTACACTTTGGTCCATATTTACCCAGTTCCAAAGTATGGCTACAATATCAGCGATTATATATCTAATTTGAGTTCTTAACTTCAACTTCTTGTCAATTAAACCATTAAATACTTTGGTGAATCTGTGTATAAGACAACATTAACTTTTGTCGGGTATCATGTGATAAGCATAGCTTAGAGTTGTCTCCCTTAAAGGGGCTGCATTCAAACAACCAGAAATGCAATTTTTTAATGTGTTTTACAACATTTCATCGTAAAATGGTCCACAAAAAGGATGCTTTTTTGTGAAGATTTGATTTAAAATTTGAAGGATTGTCCGTCAATATGATTAGATCTCTACTACATCATAAAGTGGTCCTCACAACAGATAGGGCTGTGCTGTTATTCAGACTGGAGCTGTCACATATTGTGAATTAAGCTTCCCAATGCATAATTTTACTCTAATTTTCAAAGGGTAAAAGTTCCCCCCTGGTCCGTTTTCTTTGCCGAGATAAAAGCTGCAGGAGGTCACTAGCACTTCCTGGGATAATGGGCGATACAATGCCATTGTGTAGATGTACTCAATAACTCTGTCGGAACAATACAACCAATAGTGAACACCAGTCCCCTTTCCACGGCCAAAGCTTGGCTACATCAGACCCCTGTATCAATTATTGGAAAGGCAAATAATGTGTATTGTGTAGGTCTCTGTTGTGGGGAGTGTTTCAGTGGGTGTACCTAATACAGGGAGTGCCGTCTGTGTCAAGATGTCCCAATTCTGTTACTGGCTTATTAACTTGTGGTCATGGTACTTGTACCGGCCGTCGGACATCAAACATTCTGTCTACATGAAAGGTGACGTCTAATATGTTAATACATTAAAAAGGCGCTAGATTTTATATGTGATTTTGATATTCAATTAGAAGTCCCTCACATTTTTTTTGCTAGTCATATTTGCTTGCCTTGATTTCTGCCTTTTATGTAAATTCGATTGACTCAAAATTCATTGAATTCCTTTTAAATGTGATTTTACTTGTCCAAGAATTTTGTTATAATTTCTGATATTATCATTTCTTATATTTTCAGGTGTGCTTTACAAAACAAATAAAAATAAAGACAAATCTGTCATATTATGATATTCAATGGGAAAAGCATATTACAATGGTTTGCAAAGTTACAATCTCTGTCAGAGAAGGAAAAACAGACCCTACTTTGTAAAGTTTAGTAACTGATCTGGATTAGAAGTTTTGAGTGTATTCACTGTAATAACAAGGTCATGAAAAGGTCGTAGCAAGGTCATCTGCTGGTTAACCTTGTGTGGTGTCCTACACCATAAGATGAAGCACACAAGAGGATGTACTTTCTCGTTAAAGAATTCAAGAATATTAAATGGGCCTGATGTTTACGTAGAAAAAATTTCCAGAATAAATAATTTTCAGTTAAAAGTTATCACGCTTGTAATTAAGGTGGTATAAGTAATATATTGTGACAGGGAGTTATTCAAAAGTTGTCACTTTGACTGGAATTTATATGTCAAAGATGTTTGAATAAAGATCATTGTTATATGACTCCGAAAATCCCTCTTCTGTGATTGGCCAATAGGCTAGCTCCCACAGGTTTTGACAAAATGCAATATTAACCTGAAACTGGAGAACTCCTGCA
>JAUMHH010210415.1:0-12786 GCA_032359455.1 Chlamys rubida | reverse complement strand
TTCGTGACCTGTCGGGCATACCTATGCTTCGTGACCTGTCGGGCATACCTATGCTTCGTGACCTGTCGGGCATACATATGCTTCGTGACCTGTCGGGCATACATATGCTTCGTGACCTGTCGGGCATACATTAGACATTCATTTTGATGCTGTTGTTGTATATTTCCTGCATGGAAACTGATGAATCTTATTACGAATAAAAAAGCATCTCTGTCCTACTACAGACAAACACTCTAGCTTTATTCTATTTAGATATTACTGTAGTGGGACAGAGCCAGGAAACTTCTAAAGATCACAGTTGGCTCATCCTGGTCTTGCCCCATTGTATTTTTACATTGCCAACACTATTATCAATCTTTTTTTTTTTAATAATATCACCTTTACTGTTTTTCATTTTGGTCTACAAGGTATGGTTTTCTTTTCAGAAATTATTTATCAACGCCTATAATAATCACGCCAGAAAGAAGTTTTCAATCAAAAGGTAGTTTTTTATAGTGATTCGGGATCCTAACCAAAGCATAACCTTCTGTGATCTCACCCTACAGCAGTCATAGCCGTATATGACCTTTATCTCACATCACCCAGACAAAGCTGTCCTGACCAATCACCAGGCACTATACGAGACGTCTGCTACCCACACAAACAACTGTTGACAACGACTCGTCCCTAAGTCATCAAAATGTCAGCTGACCCAAGTGACCATACCACTGACATGGCTATCAAATTTGCTCTTTTATATAATTGCTGTGGTCTCGGAGGACAACTGTACGACATTGAAGGTGACCTTCACCTTCAGATACTTGTATCAAATCTTTCCCAAACACAGACAACCTACCATTCCATCACACTGTGAGAAAATCCCTCTTTTTTATGGTTTCCAATGAAGCCTCGAAGGACCAATACTGTTACAGAATCGGCACACGATTACTAACGCCAGGCGTACAGTGCCGATTATTGGTCTGCTACAGCGTATTTGGTTGGAGGGTTATATACACTGGGGATTTTAGAGTTAAGAATTTGCTGTCAGTAATATTTGCTTGCTATCATACAAGAGTACATTTTGCTAGCTCGTCACCTTGGCAGGCAAATGTACAGCCAAAGGCAGAGTTCCAAGTCATCGCCATGCCACCAACTTACCGATTCCATTAAAACGTTTACCCATGTTACAGAAAAGGACGGCATTGCGTGAAGCTTCCCCACAAAAGTGCAATACCTGATGGCTATATAAGTACTGCTAGGATTGTCAGATACTTTGCCAATACCAGGTCTAAATCTACACTATTCCCATACATCTCATACACTGTCCAAATGCTAAAACACCAATGTAGCCCAAGAACCAGTAAATGCATTGCCAATGCAAGTCATTGGGCATAACAACACTTTACATGTACTTTTTATTGATTTTCATGTATTATATTTTGTGTTTAACTTGAAAAAGCTATAAAACATTTGTTGACTTGCTTTGACCAGTTGTCTTTATATATTCACTTTCTTATGCTTTGTTTTGTTAGAGTTTTCCGTCCTATTAACAGCTGTGGTCATTTAGGGATGTGCCACTGCAGGTTTTGGTAGTGGAAGAAAACAGCAGTGTCCAGGAAAAACTACCGACAATCTGTGGCCAGTACCTGGCGACAGCCCCACGTAGACCTCGGACCAGCAACCCAGTGGCGAAGGCTAGTGATCTTAGACAGTCAGACGCCTTAACAGCTAGACAGACATTGGTGACACTATATGCCTCTATCCCCTCCACTATACAAATGACAGGGGCATGTATGGATGAACATTTTTGCCAAGTCAAATTTTTCGCTCTTTACTGGTAGAATCCATTTTCATGCAGTGTTGATTTCGCCCTTGACCTGCTATTTAATTATTATGTATATTATGCTGTGTACTTATTTTCATTGCTGTGATGAATTCGGCCTCATTACAGACGGGGATTAAAGTTAAAATTAACCTGTGGCGAAAATTTCCCGGTGTATACAGTAAATTCTAACAATGCTCTCAATGAAACATATTTGAAATCAACACAAGCATGACCGTTATAAGGTAATTGTGACATATTTGATGTTGCTAATTAGAGTTGGAATGTTTAATTACAGGCATTAAAGCTCTGGTGCCAAATCCGTCTAATTTCTTGCTGCATCCTCTTTAACACTTTAAATACCTGTCTATTCAGTCGTTCTCTCAGATGAAATCATTACACCTTGGAATACAGGAAAGGTTGACCCAATTCTCCGGTTGGAAATATTAAAATTTAATGGGTCAAAAATCGGGAGTCCCTCTCAAAGATAGGGAAAGTTCGCCAGTATCCTGTTTGCCTTATTCATGTGTTTGTTTAAATGTGAACATTTGCTAGAATTCTTTCTTAATTATTCAATGTAAACAGTGTTTTCATTAAAAGCCAGTTGCCAGCTAAAGCACAATGTAGCCTGCTATTCAACAACTATGAACCAACTATTTTTTCAGAACAACAGGTCGACTTTAAAGCATGTGAACTTGCAATATAGGCTATTCTTTTCAAGTCAAAAACCTCTTTCAAAAGTTAGTGAGAACACTGACTGCAATCACCCGACATCCTCACCCAAACATACCAGTACAAATATTGACCAATCAATAAGCAAGCAACCCGATGACCTAGATGTGACAGGACCCGTCTGTCACTGCCCGCCCATCATCGGACACCTATAATCAATTAACACAATTAGTTAACACCGCTAAATCCCAGACAATTAACAGCCTCCGACACTCGGACACATTCCGCCATAAACTGTCTACGTATTGACGTTCCAAGTTGTGTGTATGTGGCATTATCCAGGATTAAATGTCAATCAGGCTCGTGGATTCTACCGTGCCGTATCCAATAAACCTCACCTGTACACTTATAGTAAAACATTTGCTTAGTGAACAAGGTTTTATTTCTTCCACCTGTCCAAACACGTTAAGATTACTGTCCTGATGCGGGTAACACTTTGACGTGCATCATCAAAACTGACTACTGCATAACAGGAAATGTTCAGATGTTTTTTGAATTTCTTTTGTGGTTTGAAACCATTTTAATCAATTTGTGGTACAAAATTTCATGGATTTTTTACCAATCAGTAGTCCAGGAAAACCACAAATGTTTATACACAATAAAAATTACATGTCATACAGTAATTCATACGTTATTGTCACTATTTTTTCAGGTGATCTACTAATCAAAGACTACTTAGGTGAATTAGGCTGTTCACCCTCCTAGTATGATCACCCTACATAAACTTGGGGTGAGATGTTGCCTGAAATTTGTATTTGATGAACTATATTTATAGTCAAGGTGTATGGTCAAAAAAAACCTTTGAAGTCCAAACTACTTGAAGCATAATGGCCACAATATGCTTTGGAAATTCAATTTCCTGCATCTGAGATCAAAGGTCAAAATGTAAAATGAGGTTGTGATAACCTTATTAACTCATTCACCCCTGGAATTTCATAATGGACTATTCCAACCTTTAAAATTGGAAGAGCTCAAATGTGTCTTCAGGGATAAGTGAGTTAAGGCACATCATAAGGTGTTTTGTCATTTTGTATCTGAAATCCATATCTGAAACGAACTCAGATATGCTCTGCAAACCTGTATAGTTTGGTACTTGAGGTCAATGTCAAAGGTCAAATTAAGGTCACGGTGTCCCGATTATGAATTACTATACAGCCGCATTCCATTACGTACCTACACAATAAGATTGTCCGTTACATCTTACGAAACAGTGGCCGAGGACAGAGGGACAAACACGAGCATAAGGCGTATACTATATAATCCGACCTTGTTCAAAGCATAGGATTACAAAAGGGGAAAAAACCTTAAAATTTCTGCTTTTGATTTTTGCCAATTACATTTTAATTACATTTCTCAATAAATTATTAAACATTGCAATAGAGGTAGCAGAAATTTCCTCCAGTACTAGTAACGTTATCACTTAATTAGGAACCGTGGCACCATCTTGTATTTCCCGACATTTTTTTCCCCAAATTTGATCGAAAAGCAGTTCGACAAAATCAAAGACAGAAAAAAGCTATGCTGAGAAACACTGCAGGATTACTTCAGAAGTCAATGGTTGCCGCGTAATTTTTTCCGCCTCTTTTGCAATCAAATCGAAATAGATAAATGAAACTTAATCATTTAGCGTTGCTGTTTGTAGTACGAGCTTTGATTTATTTGTAATTAAATTTGATTATACGATCATGGAGGAGGAGAAGCCAGCCTATGCAGGAATTCCAATTTTCCAATAAACAGGATTGACTCCACTTTGGAAAAGAAATCTTAAAAGCACATGTGTGTATTGCAAGTCTCCACAGGATCATGAATGATGGGAGGAATGCATTTCAGCAATCGATAACTTAGGTAACAAGCTCTCGGAAATTAGATTCTCAGCCCTTAGCATGTATACAATTATGTCACAGGGAGTTTTGAAGTTCTATCTTTTTCATAAATACAACAGATGTGTTCAAGAGTGTTCTTTCCTTGACATAACCTCAGAAATAATAGGAAATTTCTGCAAGATGTGAATGCCCCCAAAACCCACGCAAATTAGTGTCAAATGTCTCACAAATTTCTATAAATAGCAATGGTGACCTTGACATTTTGAATTAGAGCCCTGAAATCCAAAGTCATTTGAGATATTCCAATAATTGTTCCTTGCATCAAGTTACATCAAAATCCTTTCAGAAATGAAGTTGCTAGAGGGATGTTACTGACTTGGTTGGCAAATTTCTATAAATAGTAACAATGACCTTATCACTGACCTTAGAAACCTGAAATACAATTTGTTCAAGGTATTCCAATATTCCTATATTTTACTTTTGTATGAAGTTAATAAAATTTGTAAATAAATAAAGAAATAACATAGTTATGAACCTGAGTTGAGATCGGAGAGATATTAATTAGATCATACTGGATGGAGAAGATATCGGCCAGGACGGACAAGAGATCGGACAGGACGGACATATGATCAGTCGAGACGGACATATGATCAGACAGGACGAACATAAGATTGAAAAGGATGGACATGGAATCAAACAGGACGACATTGGTAACACTATGTGCTCCCATCCCTAATAAAATCATGAATTTCAGAAATAAACACCTTAGCATAGCATCAATAGGAGACAATGTGTTTTGAGAAAATGTTGCAATAATGAAATTTATTTTACAATATTTCTGTCACCAAATCAGGAGTTATGAAAATATCTATATTTACTTTAAGATTTTGTAAAAAAAAAAACATATCATTAACACTGCATAAGAATTTTTTTCAAAACATTATCAATAAATTGTCCGATGTCTGTTTCAGCATTACTTCTAATACAAGATGTCCATTTCATTACTCAAGAGGCCCCTGTGACCTACGGTGCTCACTTGGTATGTTTTTGCGATATTAATAGATTTGTATAATTGCCCATAATAGCGTTTATGGAATTCTATAATCTCAACAATGGACCATCACATGGTTCCACGGTTTATGGAATTCTATAATCTCAACAATGGACCATCACATGGTTCCACAGACCCATAAATTACACAGATAAGTTCATATATAATTTGATATAACAGCTCACCATGCAAATCTAAAAGGTTGATCATTTGTGCAAATCTCACATAATGTAATTGTCCTAATGATCATAAACCGATAGAAATTCTAACATGTTAGATGTAAATTTCAACCAACAACAAATATTGTCAACAGGAATTCCACAGAATGTGGCCATGTCAATTTCAAGATTTGATTCCAAATCAAACTTGAGCAGGTAATCGGTACTATAGGTATGTGTAGAAATGCTCCATGAATTTCAAGCACTCCTTTTAGAGTTATCACACGGAAACCATTTATGTGGACGACAAAGCTGCCGAGTGATCCCAAAAAGTCACCATTGCTTCACAGGCGACACTAAGAATGCACCAGAGCAATAAAACTGAGTAATCACAGGTTTTGTCCACAAGGACATTGTACGCAATTAATACTTACAGTTATAATATTATCCACAAAAAAACATACCAGGAATCTTCAAAAGATCTCACTTACCTAGAATGAAAAGAAAAGAAGCATTGATTAGCAAATATCAATACAAACATCAATAGAAATTTACAACATTAGAGTGTATGCTACAAAATTTTCACGGCAGTGTAAATTTCATACTTTTCACTGAAGGATTCAACCACAAATTAAACAATGCAGTTAAATTTTTCAAGAATGATCTGCATTCCAAATTTAGTAAAACCAAGTTAAAAAGTATTAAAGATATGTCCCCGATTTTCTTTTTTCCAAGTTTGGGGTCAAAGGTCAAAACTTATGTCACAGTGACCTGATTATCGAATGCAGCACTCTGCCATCCCATAATGTACATGCATATTTAATCTAGTTACTCTCGACTCTAGATGAAATAGTATAGAAAACAAGATTCAGACAATATATGGAATCAAAGAACAAAGGGGATAGAAAATATGGAAAACAGATGTGGAGTAGGAATTTTCTCCCTCCTTCATCCATAAAACATACACGTGTCCTAGAACGAAAATTCATATACGTGCATTCAGTGACCTTTACCTTTAATGACATAACAAGGAAATGACGACATTACAATGTGACGTCACAATCAAAAGCCGAACAAAACATGAGAAACCGACACCACCTCAAGATCATAAGAAATATTGCACAAGCTTGTCAAGAAACTGTTGTGCGCTTCTTTATATTTACAGCACTTAATGTATTGTACTCTTTCCAAATATGGCCTTTTTTGCTGTGTATATTATTTTGAAATTTTGGAATATTTAGTGTTCCATTTGTATTGTTGACATTTTGTTAACTCATTCACCCCTGAAAAATTTCATAATGAACTATTCCAACCTTTGAATTGGAAGAGTTTAATTGTGTCTTCAGGGGTAATTGAGTTAAACCCAAATTTCAGGCATGAGGTAATAGAAATAACAGTCAATGGTTAGGAATGTACGTAAGATGTGGTTACTACCCTCTGGTGTAGAATTTGGGGTCAGAACCTTGGCCAAGCCCAAGTTAGAAATAAATACTATGGGCAATATTTACACCCTCGAGTACAATTTTCTTATCCCCCTTACCTCTGCAAAGCCTCAGTTCTGACCAAAATTCTACACCCGTGGGTACAATATGCATTCCCCCAACAGCCACTATAGGTCTCCTGACAGGAGTTGGAAAACATTTTTGGTAATCCACTAGTGGACGACCTGGACGTTATTTCATTGGTCTATCTTCTAATGTATTCCCAAGACTGGTTTTCTAGACATACTATCCGACTCTTTAACAAAACATAGAGAATATGGACAGACACATTTCAGACCCATAGTCTCCAGTAGGGGACTAGTCACTACAATTAAGACTTTGCAATAAGCATATAATCAAATAATTCACGGTTTCCTGTCATCGATAACTATATTGTTTGAGCGGTTTTACGTCCGCTTCACTACCGAGAAGTTCAGTTATCCAGCAGACGAACCCGAAGCATATATAACACATATTGTCTATTTATAGCACCTAGCTTTATGTCCTATGTAACTAACTGCTTTAACGACAATTGTGAAATGTTTTCAATCCATTAGCCTTTACCCCGCCACCCATCCCCGATAATTTACCACGGCACTACCCACTGTGACAGACGTGGTAAAATTGTTGTCCTGCACCAAACAGAATCAGCAATCCTGTTATTTGACGCAGAACTCAGTGACCCTTCCGTTATATTGAATTTATAGCGGCATATTCTTCCGTCACAATGCATACTTATTTTAATATCAAATATTGTTTTTCCTCGCACAATTGTCGCAGGAAGCTATAAATCAAACTGGATTTTTACACAACGTTGCGCAACACGGCTCACATCCTCAATCGAAGAGCTCTGTGACGATTCTTTTCATGTAAAAGCAAATATTGACATATGCAGAGGCAATTTCTAAAACGTACAATCCAGACAGAGCGGACGACTAAACCAGTCTGTTTTGGTAAAGATTGGAATGTCCTAATCAATATGCATATATGAATAGATTTATGGAGGCAGTTATCTTCCAACTTTGATTTCAAACACAGCCTAAAGCTGTACAATTTGAGAGTCAGGCAGGCCACAATGAAACCAAGGAAAACACAACAATATTGCAGATATTCAGCTACTTCTCTTCCCAGCTCTCCAGCAGAAGAGAATCATTTGGGGGTATTTTACAAAAAAAAAAAAACAGAATTGTAATTTCTTTCATTAAAATGAAAATGTAAAACATATCTGAAAATTATACTGAGCACAACAGTATAAAAAAAAAACAATCATGTCAGTAGGGGATCTCTACAGACAGGTGGTGTATCATGTCAGTAGGTGATCTCTACAGACAGGTGGTGTATCATGTCAGTAGGTGATCTCTACAGACAGGTGATGTATCATGTCAGTAGGTGATCTCTACAGACAGGTGGTGTATCATGTCAGTAGGTGATCTCTACAGACAGGTGGTATATCATGTCAGTAGGTGATCTCTACAGACAGGTGGTATATCATGTCAGGAGGTGATCTCTACAGACAGGTGATGTATCATGTCAGTAGGTGATCTATACAGACAGGTGATGTATCAGTTTATTCTTTTCCAATATATTTATGAAAAATTTCAAACACTGATATTTTTCAATGGTCGTTGCATTGTTTTACCACTTTTGAAAAACTGACACACAGATTAGTTATGAGGTGTGTTATTTCTTCTGTAATATGACCACAACTCCTGTCCTGAACGGCATGAAATTGATGTAATTTTGGCACAATAATATTGTGGTATTGTATTACATACAGGGTATTAAATGGATTCCTGTTGAATACCATATATATTTAATGAGTAGGATTATTGATTGATATCTGTCACAATTTGAAAGATATCGTCTTTTCAAATTCAATATCTCCCTGACAAAAATATAATAAAATGTAACAGGAGAAAGAGAAATGCACGGCCAGACTGGGATTCAACCTCAGGATCCTACAAAATCTGGACAGACGCTACCAATTGAGCTACCTGACCTGGTCACCATGATTGACCCAGTCCAGTTCCGCTACATTCCCCCCTCCATTTTCTAGGTCTTCACCCCCGAAGACATAACTACTGACAACCCCAGGTTCAGGGATCCCCTTGCTAAGCATTCACTCAATGCTTTGAACAAGGGTTGACAAGCTCACAAATTTTGTGATAGGAGAAAGAGAAATGTAACGGCAAGACCCTGATTCGAACCCGGGAACCACCGATTTCTATACTAATGCTCTACCAAATAAGCAACCTCAGTCCAGTTTCGCTTCAAAACTATATTCCTCAGCTCAACGATTCACACATAAATGTAAGCAACAGTTCTATGGCTTTGTTTTGTAACAGAATTCTGGTAGACTCAGAACAAGTTAAGGAACCCTGTCCCACTGCACTGCCATTTTTCCTATAAACAGTTACCTCCCCTTAACTTCCATTTAGATGTAACTGTAGCACATTAGGGCTAGTGCACTTCCATTGACCTGATAGCTCAATCAGTTACAAGGAGAGTATAACAATCTGAGGTCCAGGGTTCAAATTCTGGTCTTGCCCAGCTGAATTGTTTATGCTCAGAACACTCTTGCTGGTTATATTTTGTTTATTTCATCTGTATTATTTTTTCATAATTGTCCCATAAGGGTTGGTTTTCTTTTCAGAAATGATTTATTAAAGCTATAGTCATGCAGGAAATTTAGTTTCAAATAATTATAGTTACAGTTTTTGGCAGAGGTATGGGGATCCTTAATGAGATATTGAAAGTTCAGACCATAAACCTGTGAAACCAAAACAAAAGGAAGAACAACGTTACTGTATCTTAAATTCTTTTCTACTGTTCTGGGCATGAAAAATACCTTTTGGTTCTAATATAAGGAAAACATTATATCTCTCTCAATTTGCCTGTTTAGCACAACCCAACTCTCACAAACATCTCAATGACCATGAACCTCTCTCAATTTATCTGCACTGCAGCCCTCTCACAAACATCTCAATGACCAGAGGCTGAACTGCATTGTCTCGCTACTCATGGAACCGGAGCATTACATCAATTGAATGTTTATGAAAATTCAGTTTCAACTACCAAAACTTGTACAGTCCATTTGGTCTTTCTTGAGGAACATAACAATTCTAGTTGTTTCACAGGGCGGTAAACACTTTTCTACCTCCACACACTAGAGAGTGTATCCAATAAGTACATAGTCTTTGATGGACTCGGCTAATGCCTGTGGCTAAGTGGCCTTATCCACACAGCTGCTCACTTAGCTGGCCACTGCTGCCACTACCATAATAGTATAATCACCAGAACTGATACATTGAAACTTACCACAATGATAAAAGCCGTGGCCATACAAAGCATTAATTCAGAGAAAGGTCACATTTCTGTTCCATCGATATGGAAAGAGAAAGTGGGCAGCACTATTAGTTCCCAAGGAAAAAGCTCAACATGGAGGCCAAGTGATTTGCGAGAATTTGATTCGATTGTAGCAGATCAGGGCTACAAAACCTGTCATTATGCATCAAGTATAAATTCATAGGAACAATTTTTATAGCCTCGACCCCCAGAATTAACGTCATCTGTGTATAAATCTGTAGAGACTGAAATATCTATACTATTATAAAATGAAGACTTTACAACAGGCATAACAATATCCCCTTCTACAACAAGAGGCCCAGAGGGTCTGTATCGGTCACCTGAATATTTAAGCAGTCATAGCAAACTATTCTCATTAAATATTATCCTGTACTGCAAATATTTCACTCGCAAACTTTGTCTGCTCCATCTGTTGAAAGGACCAGCCAAATATTATAATATGATTCTATGCTTTTTGGTTCTTCAGAAGTTGTTTGAAGTGTTTGAAATATTTGACCCCTGTGATCTTATAAGGAGATTAGGTTATTTTCATTTTCAAACTTTGTCAGGCGCCATCCCAGGAAGCTACCAGCCAAATATTATAACAAGAGGCCCATGGGCCTTAACAGTCACCTGAGTCCTATATTAATTATGTACCAATTTGAGTAAAAAAGAGTCAAGTATAACATTAACTTAAGTTTGTCAGGAACATGAGCTGATCATTCCTAGATCGAGTTTCAGTTAAATCGACCTATTAGAACTTGATTTTAAGTTTGAAATAGTTATTTTCAAAATAGCGGCCGTGGCGGCCGTATTGGATTTCTGATCGACCCAAAAAATAACAACACTTGGTCAGGGAGATATCAGTAACATTCCCATGAAGTATCAATGAAATCCCTTCGCCAGTATTTCAGCTTAAGTTGAAAATGTAAAATGTTAACGGACGACGGACGAAGACGGAAGCAATAGGTCACATGAGCTAAAGCTCAGGTGACCTAAAAAGCAACATCCATTCAGAATTTTGTTTGGAAATTAGGAGGTAGACTCCAAGTGTTGGACCCTTATATTCAGTATTTTTAACCAGAGAATTTCCTTAACTATTCCTATATTCTAAGATCTTATGATTTCATCTGAAAGAACAACTCAGAATATGTCATTTTAAAGGGTTATTTTGTCTCTAGGGGTTATAAGCACTCATTATATTCGTTTTAAATTTGAGAATGCAGAATCTTCCCCATGGAAATTTCAAAAAGTTGGAAAGTATATTATATGGGTCCTGATATCACAACACAAGCTTGTGCATTCTGAAAAAAAAAATTTTTTGCTCGTTTATTATCATAATTTGGAAATTTATTTATTTCTATTTTTCATAAGAAAACAAAATATTCCTAGTTTGCTTTCTAATTAATAAACACACTACTTAACTATTTGCTAGTTTAAACAGACAAGCAATAATAAAAATCAAAATAGAATTAATATAAACCAAAACATATATGCTTTAATCCCACTTACATCCGTATAAATAACATATCCCAAAATTTATGAAATTCAACAAATGAATATTACATAAATGGACATAAAATATATGGCATTCCCCTCACAAACTTATAAATAACAATCACCAAAATATATGGTTTCCCCTCACACACTTATAAATAACAATTACCAAGTCCATTAATCATATTCAAGAAATATACTAATATACATATAACAATATACCAACGATATCCCCTGATGTGTATAAACATAACATTATACAAAATCAAATGAAACTCCACTATGCACATATACACAAAAACAAGTAACAAAATTTTGGGTTCCATATTGATATAACTTACAAATAATAAAGCGCAGCACCCATTTTTAGATCAAGTATAAATACACATAAACAATAATAATTCAGTGCACCTTATATGCAGGTTTTGAGAACCGGGGACTAAGCAACATTACAGGCAAGAACAAATGAGAGGGAGAAAACCACTAACTACATAAATTACCTTAAACAAATTACAAAAATAAGATAGACATCACTGCTGAGCCGTTAAAATAACATCATTTAGAACTTCAATATATGTATAATCTGTGAAATGGAATTTCTATGTATAGTATTGTTAAATTAATAGTTGTTAGAGTAAAAATGCACAGCGAGACTGGGATTTGAACCCAGGGCCCGTATTCATGAAACCGTTCTCATGCTCAAGCATGGATTCTGTGCTTAAACCAACTTTCTTGTAACTCGCCTAAATCATTTCAAACGATCAAAAAGTCAAATGTAAACATTGAAACAGTATTTAGCTTCAAGTCTCTTCAAAATGTTTCAAAATCTTTGAGAAAACAAGATATATTTATTAAGTTACAACAAGAACAAGAATTTAGGCTTGAGCACAGAATCCAT
>JAUMHH010210414.1:0-27925 GCA_032359455.1 Chlamys rubida | reverse complement strand
ATCAGTTCCGCGCTATCACAAGGAGACAAACACGAACATATCGTAGCCTCCCAAAATACACACACATACACTACACGCATGCATCTTGCACACAGGGGAGGCCGTCCTTAAATTAACAAAATAAAACAAACAAACAAACGTAATATATAGATAAAAACAGACTTTTTATCAATTCACAGCCGAATTATGACGTAAAAACACCAATCCTGGTTGCACGAAATGTAATACCCGCAAAATATTTCTGATGCGGAAAACTGCAAAATATTAGCCCCTCGAAATTAAACAATCATACAGTATTTTGGTATTGCAATGTTACGTCATTCAGATACCACTGAAAAACGTATAGAAATTGGCTTCTGTTATTTCAAATTTTAACTAAAATGATGTTTGGGAAAATTGAATTGAATTGTAAAATATCTAATGGCTGCAAGTCAAATGTTATAGCTCTAAACTACGTAGGAGGCAACTCGTACACATTTTACACCTTTGTGTGCATACGCTTCACTGGTCATTTGTCTAAAGAAGGTGACAGAGTACATACCGTACTAGTCATCGAAACGTCACATTGAAACACCTATTGGTTGTGTAACAAGAAACTTTTCATAATCCATACTTACAAACCTGAAGAAAATGTTTAGGAATACGTAGTAGTCGACTGCAGACCGTGAAATGTATCAATCTCGTTGAGCAGCAATCATGTTTCCGGCGTTGGCAAAGGGTTATCAGTTCTGTCTTGCTGCAAAAGTACACGACGCCATCAAATATGTCAAAGATCGCAGATGTCGATAATTAACGTCTGAGGTCGCCCATCCACTAATCACGTCACCATACTGCATTAGATATATGTTCCCGTCAGATTAAAAGAAAATAGTTTCGCTTGATTTATTGGAGTTATTGGCCAAACGATAATTGGTACTATAATTCAGAGATCACATTATATATAAAAGTACATGCTGAGAGATATGAATTATGTACGAAGTCAGATATAAAACGTAACCCTATTACCACCTAAACGTTAAAGATTAAAACACATTTCTCATTTTAAAACAGACCTAGCCCGAAGCGCGGAAACATACACTAAGACAGGCCAACACCGGGATCATCTGAAGAAAATCTCTATATTTGTATAGCGTACTCGCTGCAACAGAAACACAAATGCCAACTATAGAAGAAAATGAACCATCTCTGATGGAGTCACTTAATTCCGATGACGCGGTCAATCTGGTAGGACTATTCATTTGTTTTATCAGTTTTTGTGAATAGGGAGATGGTGTGTATTTCTGGTCAGGGTTAGGTTGGTCGGGTGGTGTAGTGGATAGCACACTTGTCTTTATTCACCACGGCGGTCGGGGTTCGATTCTCCTATCGAACGTGATAAGGTATGGGGTAACTTCCCCGACCACGTTGGGTTTTGTTCACACAACGTCCGCTCGGGATCAAACGACTTATATCTCACATTACTCCACTTATATTTCTCTATTAGAATAAGGTGTACTTCCCATAATAGTGTACGCGCACAGGTTAAATCCAATGCTACTTTCCCTGCTATAAACCAACGTGCTTTCAGTCCCAAAATAATGCTATTCTCTCATATTTCTCACTTTCACTACCTTATATACGTACACAAACTGCATTCACATTGGCTGACATCGGCCCCTCACTGCTCCCAAACCTCTCTGATTTACCTAAATCGGCTCCTCACGCGCTCCTCACCCTCTCTAATTGGCCAACACCAGCTCCTCACGGCTCCTCACGCGCTTCTCACTCTCTTATTGGCCGTACCGTAGTTACATTTAGCCGCACGTTACTAAAAATACGCAATTATGCCGTAACATGACCTACATCCCATACACCACAACATACAATACACTGCAGAATCGGGGGATTTGTTCCGTTTCTTCTGCTAAGGGTACATTGAGGAGACCACAATTAGTCTGCTGCCCCCATTGCAACTTTTAGAACCTCTACTTCATTAAAACGTTTTTTGTTTTCAAGTGCCTTTCTTGTAGTTCAGCATTATGATTTTCGAATCAACTGGTTAACTTATATAGTGAATTATAGGAAGCACTCTATAGTCGGCATCTGTTCTGCGCTATCACAAAGAGGCAAATACATACACAAGCACACATGTATAACACACATAGATCCAGGTCCTTAAAAGACATTATCTGTTGATAGGACGTTAAACCTGATAAAACTAAAGTAAACTCTTTGGCGAATGAATAAATCAAACGACAACAGTGAGGTATTACCAAGTAACAGACGTTATAAAAAGAAAACAATAGTAAGACATAAGAGCAATAGAGACAATAGACTACAGCCATTAAAACAAAGTATAGACAGTGGAATCGGTAAGTGTGGGCTGTCGTATTCAACACTTTGGAAAAGGTTTTAAAAGCCACAGTTCAAAATACAGAAACAAAATAAAATAAAACCTTAGACATCTTTTCTTCTCAAGTGAAAATGAAAGATAAATTTATCAAATACCAGTCACTATACATAACTATCAGCATGTCATACGCTTTTGCAGCCAGCTATCGTCTGTGGCTAATGCGCTCATTCATCATACGCCTCTACTTAGACATGCTTATAATGGTCTAGTCTGGTTAATAACAGATGACGAGTTTGGTCATTATCAAAATGGCTCCCCGTCATGCATTTCAGCTTTTTTTTAGCAAAACCAGCTATTTAAAACATTAGGCATACTAAATCACGTGATACCAAGAATAATAAGAGGTATGAAAGGCCTGTAGTGTTCTATAATTGAGTTATCGGATGCTTTTATAGGGTTAAGCGACCAATTAATAGCTAAGGTCATTTAAGGAAGTATCTCCGTGTTCATAGCTAAATTGCGGAAACTAAAGGTTTGATATTGTATTGTCGGACATACAATGTGTACAAGACCAACAAAATCGTCATAATTGATGTCGGATAATAAGGCAAACGCCGTACAAACATCTGACCTGCAAAATAGCTCTTTACTTAAATGTAATAGCAAGTTAAACGCCTCCCCACGGACTAAGCTTACCGTTCTATGACCAAGTGAGTTCAAATAAGTTAAAGGTAACAGAACGTTCATGTCAATAAGAAAACACTGTTACCACTTCTTAAGGAGCAGTGAATGACTTTGTTCAATCTTACTGAGAACAATATTTGATAAATGATGGTATCATATTGTAAAATTAGGGTTCCTGCCACAATCGCCGAGCCTCTAAATGGAAAATCAACAAATATTCTAAAAACGTCTCTCCAAACTGGAATACACTAGAATCACATTATTTTTAATTTTTCTTTTAAGAAAAGAACGAATGCTATTCGTTCGCCATTGGGAGGGGGGTCGAAATAGGGTTACATTTATAAAGACTAGGCTTTAACCTAAGGTAAGACACAAACATCCATGATGGAAGTGCATGTATGATGTCAGGCGAGGGGTTCGTTAAATCAAAGTGTGATAAACAACAGGCAGCCGAGCCTGTGTACCGCAACGCAATCTGGCTAATGTAAACGCATCGTGTCTGAAACTGTTTTGTTTGTTTGTGTTTTACGTCCTTTTAACAGCTATGGTCATGTAAGGACGTGTCAGGTTTTGGTGTTGGAGGAAAGCCGGAGTTCCCGGGAAAAAAAAGACCTACGACCAGTACCTAGCGACTGTCCCACGTAAGCCTCGAACCCGCGACCCAGTGGTGGAGGGCTAGTGGTAGCAGAATGTCAGACGCCTTCACCACTTGGCCACCGCGGCCCCGTCTGAAACAGATTTACGAAGTCAAAACCATTGTGTCTTGCTAAATATGTCGTTTCTTGCTGTTGAATCTAATTTATTCTGCTGTCATTTTTTATCAGAGGTACATGTTTTTGCAAAAGCTTAATTAATATGAAGATGGATGGAAAGGGAGACGCAGTAGACAGGGCAGCGGCAGGCACCTGCTCTATGCATTCCGCCTACCTATGGAGGCATTATTTTAAAAGATTATATTGTGGAGACTGACGAAAACTTAAGCTTACAAAGCTTTGCCCTACACATTATATGAAGGTTATTTTAGTTGTTGCGACAAACGTTTCCCAAGGCTCGGATCTTAATTGAACAAACACAATCAAATTCTATGGTATTTTATCCTCACAGCGTTTCCCAAACACATTATCCATATCAATTACACTATATTGAGTCTTCAAAGTTAATTGCGGTTTTTTATAGAACACTTCTAATATCGGCAGCGTTTGACATTTGAGTCAATTTCATTAAAAACTCCGATCTCTTAGAACCTCTAATACTCTTCGAGACACTATTATTGCAAAGAAATCGTAGGAAGTGTTGCATATCTTGAGTAATGTGTAAGAATTGTTTTTTTAACTTTTTAAATTAAGATATTTCAATGTTGTTTTTCTTGTTGGTTAATGCATATTGTTTTAGCGCCATTAATCATATCTTGACGTTCCATAAATCAAATAATTTCTAAATAACTAAACACTTGTTTCGTTTACGAACAAGTATAATACCGCTTTTACAATTCTGCCTGAATCATACTTTTTGACGTACATGAAATAACAATCAATCGTAATCGCTATCAAGCTTGTCATGGTTAATTACTCAAACGTATCCCGATATCATCTTTGTCACGGAAACGCTGTATTTTTGCAGCGTGCGTGAAACAACCTGTCTTATAAACAAACCTTCACTGTGTCAGGTCTTTTCATTTCAGGGTTATTGATGAAATTTTAAGTGACAGGAATTTTCCCTTAAGATTAATGTGGATTCATTTTCCGCCACGTGTATAATGCATTTGTGTGGAAGTATTAAACAACTTGAAATAATGTTGAATCCTCAAACAGGAGGAACTACGATATATGTATCGTATATATCATCATAAGAGCGTATCGATCCTCGATGTTTTGGAAATCCATTCTGTAGTATTTAGTGTTTTTACTAGATCGGTAATTCGCCATTGTAATTAGATAACAAAAAAAAGCATGCATTCTGTAATGTTATTGAATGCTGTACAAAATCTTTCATCACTACAGTTAAGTTTATTTATAATCGTTAAATACAGGGGTTCTCAAATATGTTGATTGGTGCAGTAAGGTTTCGGATATAGGAACATATAACGGTTTCGGATATAGGAAAATATAACTTCAGTTGATGTGATAAAACGTGTATGTATTAATATAAATGCATACACGACTATTAAGCATACCTGCTATATGATAGTTTATATGCATATTATGTTTACGTTATTCTAAGCTTTATATGCTACAAGGATCATCCCGCCCTTATCAACACGATATATGCCACAACAAACAACATCAAATTCACACCTGGAGACGTAAGCAACAGCAATATGTTCTATCTAGATACCATACTATTACTAGTATGATGACAGAGCCGTAAAGGTATTGGTCTACGTAAATTTGTGTTTCCTGCTTTACGTTCATCAGAGGAGAACACTGCAACAAACGGTTTACCCGTGTTGGTATCTGCGTTGGAATACTGTGGTGATCGCCTCTAGCACAAACGACACACACACACAGAGACGCACACGAAGGCACGTCCGTAAATCTGTTTAAAAAAGGTAAACCCCATTAGGATTAAGACCAAATCAAGAAATGGTTTGTTCTAGATTGTGTAACGTAGGTTTCTTTGGTATATCACACTCAAGTATACTAGTAAATGTTATACATGTTAGCGTAATAGTTGTTGAGGCACGGTAGTCTAGTGGTAGTCTAGTGGTAGTCTAGTGGTAGGACGCCGGGATCGTGACCGAAGGGTTGCACGTTCGAGTCACGTCACAGCACTGTGTTGTATCCTTGAGCAAGATACTTTACTCCGCTTGTTCCAGTCTACCCGGCTGTAAATGAGTATGTGGTTAGTTTAAACTTTGTTTTATTCACATAACATATGTAATACATAATACAAACATGATTGAAGTATGTGGTTGATCAGTGTTGGAATTGTTGAATGCTAGTTGTGAGCGCCGAAATGGCAACACCGGTTGTATGCTCCCCAGGGAGTCGAGACAGATATTGACTGGTTGCAAAGGCCCTATATCAACTGATGATAATTTGTGAACGCTTTGAGACGACCTACGAGCTAGGTTGTGATACAGCGGTATATAAAAACCTCGAATTATCATTATTATTATTACTTAAATGCCTGTAAGTTGTTCCAACACAGTAGTTCATTCCATTCTATAATCTTCTAATAATATCATTTATCCAGTTGAGTCAAGTAAGCGACATTTCATTTGCCTACTGCTAATTGCATATTAAATATATTATTTAAATAAAATATTTGACTCGGCCCTGAAAAAGAGTTCACTAAGTTTGCAAATGAACAGCGAAAGTACTTATAACTTCGCAATCAAGATATTGCTGCTCGATCGTGATAAAGAATACATTTTCAACTTGACATTCACGAAATCAAGTATTGATGCATATGTGACTAAAAGTGAGAGAACGAAGTAATGTTAACTCGAAACACAACTCATAACCAGTGACTGAGAACAGGTTAGTCTCTCTCCTGACTAGGTTTACACTAGTATTACATATCAAATGACCACGCGATGACCTTAGCAGGACGGACTCTGCACGTTTACTAATATCGTGTAACTGCTCATAAGTATCGATTGGTTTTGCGATTACTATTTCTTGACTGTAATTAACCTATTATCCACATTCTCACGCAAATGTTTCATTATACTAATGCACCAAAAGCAGCAAATTATGTCCAGTCCTACCTATAAATAGAACGGGAAATCCTTATCTGTGTCATGTGCAAACTAAAGTCGCTTTCCTTTCGTGATTTCGGTCATACCAAGCATACCTATTGTTTATGTGTTATGTGTTATGTTGGTTACAGTCGTCGCAAGAGAACAGGTCACATGCAGACGGTTGCTTAGCGACACCGTCGAAAAAAAAGAGAGTAGATAACTGATAAAATAAAACGTTTATATATTTAAAGTTTTGTTACGGGGACATCGGATCAATTTAGTTACGTTTATGTCCACTGAGCTGAAAAACAGAGGAGACCCCCACCCCCTCCCCGAGTCTGCAGGAGGACGGACCTATCGCGGTGTTTACAAAGTCATGTATATTGTATTAACGTCACAATATAATATTTCACATGTAGACATGTACACAATAAACTATCTTATGCTAGTGTAATATGAGCAAACTATGAACACTCGTTGAATGCTTCAGATAACTATTAAATCAACATTATGCAACCGTATATTTTTAGCGATATTCCGAATTCAGCACTACCAGTTCAGCACTACCAATTCAGCGCTACCAGTTCAGCACTACCAATTCAGCGCTACCAGTTCAGCACTACCAATTCAGCCCTACCAATTCAGCGCTACCAATTCACAATTCAGCACTACCAATTTAGCGCAACATTATGTTTGCGTAAATTGAAGTTTCTGTATATAATTTTCTGGTGCCTTTATTGTGAGTACGATAATTCATCAATGTGATAATATGTTAATATTCTATCAAACTTTCCGTCCGCTCAGATACATATGTTAACAGTATATTGGCTAGTTCCCACATGAGCTTTGTTTATCAATAAAGAGATAACTGTTAAGATAACAGCCTCAACATTATTTCTGATCCCTCAGGTATAGATAACTAATATAATGGCTTTAACAGAAGAATCGTTTGATGTATAACTCCATGTCTGTGGCGATGACGGGTATACTAATTACGTGTGGTAGGTCCTAGGATTGTTTATAGTATCTGTAGAAGGTTTGGTTACACACAATTTCATACAAATACTACACGTGTTCTTTAGTCCACGCTACCTTGCACATAATAACAAATATGCACAAGATGAATGGTGAAAATAATGTTCTTAAATTCATTTCTCGTAAAACTGGGAGTAAATGGCAATAGCCAGATGAAAAGATAAAAACAATTTCTTGTATAAACAGAAAACAAAATTACAGAAATGCTAGAAAATATTGTATTGCTTACTTAGAAGATAAAAAAAACCAATGTTGTATTAAGCAATAAGTGTTTTTATCACAGGGAAAGAAACCTGCCAATCTTATCCATACAACAGTATATGAAAAACACGATGTTTAGTCAAAATCCCGTCTGCTCCTTATGACGTTCAGTGTTTAAGTCCGAATTTCGTGTCATGGTATGCGTCCTTACGATAATATCAATTGGCGATAAGGGTCAATTTAAAAGCAACTGTTCCGTTTGACTGAAATGTTAAAAATGGTCAAGATAAATTAATATCATGACACTCCACCTATGCAGATGATGGTGACAAGATTGAGCAAACAGAAGAAACATATTTTTCTGAACGGTCATTTATTTGTATAAAAATCTCCATTTCCTGTTTAATGCCACGCTAAATATGTCCTTTTATCTTAAATCAGCATGTCCATTCCGTTTTGTTTCGATATCGATAAGCGGCCTTACTTTCCGAGACTAACGAACACAAATTTAAAAGGCACTACAATTAAACGAATGTGATATTCCCTGACTATTTTCTAAGACATTGTTGGTTGCCCAAATACAAATATAGAACACTGTTAAAATATATCCGGATGTGAAACCAGAAATGCTGCTAGAAATAAGCAAGAGATTAAAAACTGAAAAGTTACTAGACATTAAAGCAAATGGGATATGTTTTACGACGGGATAATGGTTTGATACCTATATATACCGCTCAATGCCTTGACTTAGGTTCCCTGCTCATCGTTCAGCGTCTATGGTAATGGCAGCCATTGGTTAACCCGTGGTCAATAGAATGTGAAAGGAATACCGTGCTGTGTGCCTTTGGCATGGTATTTCCTTGCTTTCAAATCCGCGCTATCACAAGAAGGCAAATACACCTACACACCGCCTCAATCACACACATCCACGCCTATATAGCACTCATGGCAGCACGTCATTAAATGAAAATTGCTGTTAATAGGACGTTTACGTGAGAAAATTAAAGCCAGACTTTCTTCTCTACCCCTTGATCTACAAGATGGACAGTGGCTAATATAGAATTTATAAAAAGAAAAAGACAAGAAATGTAATCATTGACTTATCGACAATATGTCTCTCTGGGTTTGCTTCTTTGTTTGTTTCGAATTACAATGAAGGGTCATATGAGGACGCATGCCTTGGGAGACACCACTTGAAATAAAAAGTAAATAGAAAAAAGAGACGACAGGACAAGAAAAAAGATCAAAAGTGTTACAACGGGGGTAAAGTATCAATTGTGGCTTCTTCCATGTCCCTTTCCTGGAAGACACGTAATAAACCACACCCAATACTGCAGGGGTCTCCTCATAAGTCGCCTTTGCGATTTCTTTCCCCAAATCTGCACGGGTTATCTCAATCCATTTCTATCCAGATTTCAAATCGGATGTGTCCCTGAATTTTATACAAGTTAGGCATATTACATGTTGGTTGTTGGTTGGGTGTATAGGGTGAAACGTCCCATCAAAAGCCAATGTCCTCTAAGGACGTGCATCCATGTTTGTAGTTTATATGTGTGTGTGTGCTGGAGACGGGGTATGTTAATGCATTTGCCTCCTTCTCATATTGTGGATGTGATGCCGATTTTAGAGTGCTATCTCACTGAAATTCCATACCGAAGGCAACCATTGCACTGGTAAGTATATGACAGCATGTGACTTGTACATCTCCTATTGTACTGGTACCAGCACAGCATTCCATTCGCTCCAATGCTGACACCGGTTGCACCAGTTGTTGCGATAACCATAAATGCTGAACTTAAGCAGGGAATAACAACGACCAGTACATGTATCGACCATCAGAACACTGAACAGAGTTAATTGAAATATGAATGACAACTTGTAATCCATGTAAGCATAACTAGCCAAATCTATGTTAGATTTTGCCTGGAAGGACATAACTTTCTATCAACCAGGCTTATAATGTCACGTAATGTAATCACTTGGAGAAAAACCGCTCCTTCGTTCTCCATTAAGACGTCAAATAAACTTTCCTTTTTAATCTTCTTTATAAATAAATATAAGAACGTGTTGATGAAAGGATTTAATGTCGCTAAGTGCTAGCCTTTGGTTGCTTAGTGGTTTTAGATAATATTATCTGGTATCAATTACGATTACAGGAGCCATCGACATATCAACCTGATTATCTGGCTTAATGAATCGTTAGCCTATCCAAAAATAAATCCTGTCTTTGGGTATTGATTTCAAGCCATACACGAGTCGTTCGAATATGAATATCTACTTAATTTATGAAAAGTAGGTGAAAGGTCTGTAATGAAAAGGGATTATATTGATTAATTTATCATTTCAAAGCAACATGCGCGATTATAAGTGCCTTATAAATGTCAATAACAGTAATATAAGCATATTTTGAATCACCGACCTTGCGAAGATAATGTCCAGATCGATCTTTGTAATAGAAACGTTCCTTTATCACACTGAAAATGATCAGTGTCTTCGTATTTAATTTAGGACATTTTGCCTTTTTCCAGAATAATTTAACCTGACTGAGTTACACACTGCTGTTGACTTGACCGAGTAGCATGCTGTCGTGCCCAGATTATAACAGTTCTGTGACCATGTGTTGTTTGATAAATTTTATTGTGTAAGCATCCTGTTAACATATTTGATTTGGTTTTGCAGGATCTAATATCCTATTACGAAGATAGCTCATTCAAGGAGGAGTTTCCAGATTGATAATGTAGCATATGTGTGTGTTGGAAGAGGTATATTAGCGTATATACATTTTTGGGATAGCGCGGTTTCTGATGACAACTTTAGAGTGCTGCTTCACTAAATTCACTGCCGAAGGCATCCAGCATAAGAGTCAGATGACTTTATACCGGGAAATTCTCGCTTCAGTTTAATTTTTGGCTTTTCGCCCGCCGTAATGAGGGCAAATTTATCAATACAGTAAACAAGATAATATGCATAGTAATTTAACGGCAAAATCAACACTGGGTGAGTATGGATTATTCTAAGAAAGGGCAAAAGTTTGACCTCGCAAAATCCTTGCACATTATACTGTAGATTTGTTTGGTTTATTTTGGTGTATCTTCCATATACGTCTATGGCCATTTTAGGAAGTACATGTGTGTGTGCTGGAGGCAATATATTGGTGAATTGAAACTGAAGATTTAACTAACATTAGATGTTAAATTAACATCATAGTTCAGAACGAGGGTTTTAGGGGATGACTTTTGTGGAACGTGCTATATAATTACTGTATGTAAATGTGATTACTTTAAGGAAAAGGTAGTTTTCTGAAAACATACATGATACATGTACATGTACCTAGCGCTAAACATTCTAAAACAAGCATCAGACTAACGTACAATCCTGTACATATTTCGTTGTTTCGAACTTTGCGGAACTTTCTTCGAGCATTCGAAACATTGGTACTCACGAATATTAAACATCAATACCCTATAAATAAAACAGATTTGTTTTTAAATGTGACGAAACACATGGGGCTCAGACATCTAATTTTAAATATATCTATATTGGATGTCTTATCAAATATCCAAAGCCTGTACTGTTAAAATAACCACGGAACATTTAAATGTGCTAGTACAGGTGAATATTTCACTCTGATCTATAAGTAGTAATTTTCAAAGATTTCATAACGAATGGATCTTGCTTATTCTTCGAAACAGCGAGAAATTCGACTTACAAAAGTTCGTTTCATGAAAGAATATTTGTAGTGTTATATAGGGGAACATTCTGGACTTTGCCGTAAGTTCGACACATCGAGATATTCGAATCTTCGAAGTTCGATTTATGCAATTTCGTCTGTACTCATTTGCTTTTTGCGGAATAACCACTAGTAACACAAAATAAGGAAACAGACATTTAAAAAACCATAACATATTGATTATGATTAGATTCATGGATGGAGGACACTTTCAGATTCACTTGAAACTTGAACTTGAAATACGTTAATCGATTTATTGTTTTTAACAATACAGATAATGAGGATTGTAAACAACTTTTTTATACAATAATTACTGGCCTCGCTGTCACGTTCAAAGCAAATACGGTCCCATGTATTTCCTATCTTACATGTATAATTAGAAAGTTCCGTCATATGGCCTTTATATGAGCAAGGACAATCGACGCACACTATCAGAAAAGCACGGACTTGACTGCGTTTAACATGATTTGACATGTCTACCTTGTGTTGATAATTCGACCAAAGCTGCGGTATGCTACTAATGATCGTATACAGGTTTATAAACATGGTCTGGGTATTTCTTTTTTTGGCTTTGTTTACAAGAACAGCAACGAATTCCTGTTGTTATTACTTCATGGTTTCCTTATTCTTGAAATGAAATAACACTGATGTTGAAGTTGACACTTGCTATTTGCAAAAAACACTGATACGAAGTTATTCTCTGTTAAAGTTTTAAAATAAAATATTTAAGACAATTATGTACATTATATAGATATATATATTACTCTTAGTGATCTTATTTGCGGCATACAGAGGACAAGAATATAAGGGGAAAATCTGTGTGGGCGGAAAGGCGACCCCATTTCCCTTCATTTCAAATCGAGAAATCGTGCTTCGATCCTCTTTATGAAAGCCGGGTGTATTTTCTAATGAGCCACCCAAAACTCGGAAAAATATAGCGATAGAGAGACGCTTGGGAAAAATGTATCGTTTTTAATTCACTGCTCGATTTTAACGAGTAGGGTATCCATCCCTTACTTTTTTGCCAACAATTGACAGATGCGTTCCGAATGAAATTTACAGATGAGGTATCAATTAATGGTTTTTTTTTAATGCAATCTTATAAATAGAGGAGATAAATAAAAGATAAATGTATATGCAACCATTGTTTCTGACACCCTCCTATATATTTTGATCATAATAATTTATTTGCAGGTTGGTGATTTGAGATATAGACATGTTTCTCCTTTTATAAAAAGTAGATGCGTAATGCTATAGTCTCTAACAGAGGTCTATCTCACGGGACCTGTTCAAAAAGTTATTTCATCCTTTTCACAATTAAATGTTTATCACAAACCAGTTTTAGATCAATCAATGTCAGCTTGAAATGTTCGACAGTGAACGTATTATCACAAGGGAAACAATAAGATAGGCCCTCACCTGCGTTATCAAAACATGCATGTCCTACTCAAATTCTGAACTGAAAGATATTGAAAATCCAGACGTAGCAATATTTAGGGCGTAAAATATAACGGAATTGTCAATGTGGCAGTGTTCAACCTTGTTTTGATATTTTCTTAGCTCCCGTTGTTGTTTTTAAGTACCTGTATTTCGAGGTTTAACCCTTAAATGATGACACTCAAAATACTTTGCACGACACATGGGATTCGGGGCACAGCGACATTTAACCCCCGCGAATATTTACTGAATGCGAAACCTCGAAATATTGACCTCGCGAATTAAAAGCGCTATACAGTATCAAATTTGAGTTTCTGGTCAACAATATGTCATCCTTGTCTCCGTTGTTGTGTGCAGACGACAACATAATAGGCCGTATCATCCCCGTTGTCGTGTACACACGACAACAGACTTAGGTGTAACTTGTCTTATGTTTAGCTGGTTATCGCACACGACAATCGCGTAATGCAAGTATTTGTCACTACAATCAGCACCCATCAGTTAGAAAGAAATAGTTTTATAGGTGCAGAGTACACAATTTATATTTTTTGACCTGTTGTTTTCGAATCTGCAATGAAATCTGAAAATGAATCTGGCGGCAACTTAGTTCGATATGAACACTCGTAAATTCATCAATAAATATTTATTTTGACTTATATTAAAATATTTATATTTTAATATAAGTCTTAATGAAATCTACTTGTAATTAGAAAATAAAAAACGACTTCGTATTCGTAAACAATAATCAATCCCTATTAGGAACCTCCGCTACAACGTTGTTTTGAACAAGGTTTCGTATCGTTTGTTGCCGAACAGATGTCGATTTCTCAATCATAATTAGCTGCCAGTTAGTCATTATGCTTCGAAAATGTGTGTGTGTCTATCAACGACAAGATGAAACAATAACACTATTTGTTCACGGTTACCTGTTTAATTCTTGCAGCAATTACACCTCGTCAAAAAAGAACATTAAGAATCCGCCATTTTGTTATTTGCACGGGGGCGAGTCTAGTAAGGACATCCGGTACGGAATCCGGACCGGGTTTTCGGTACGGAAAGAGTTAATCACCACAATATTTAGTTCACGGTGGTTTTTTGCACTGACATTAGTTAACACGATATGCCTTATATGACACAATTTGCTGGTGAAACGCTATACAGCTTCGCCAGTCTGGAATTTTAGCTTCGGGAAAGACACATATTGGTGCTTCATCTTGCCAATTATGATATATATTTTAGAGACGTATTGATATTAGGGATGGGATTGTTTTACTCCAGGACATCATTATGCTTACATAAAATGTCTTCTGTAGATTGTTTTGCGTTTGGTCGTTACTTCGTGTGGACATATAAGAGAACTTGTTCGACGTAATATCTTGAACTTGAACCTAGACCGAGAGCGAGACCACCGCGCACCAGCCTATACTAGCCTGATTAAGTCACATGACTTCGGGATAAATACCGGGTCACCGAATCACCAGATTGGTCTGAAGCCTCAAACTGGCCTTAGTAAGGGCTGAAGAAGGTACCAAGGAGGTCGCCGATAGCTACCCGTGAATAGTATTTAGTTGAGAGACATAACTAAATGTTGTTTAAATGTCACATTGCTACATCAAAGGTCACGTAACCACTATATCAAACGTAGTTTTTCAGTGTATCGCGCCCTACCATTGTTACGATCTAAGGAGCACAGATGAGTGTACTTCTACTACTTCTACTACGTCTACTTTACATTTATCACAATATATTTAAGCATTAAACTGCATTCTGTTAAAAGAGTTAATGAATTATAGTGACTAACCCACTCATCAAAGTATCATACCAATGAAATATTTTCATCTGGACACGGTGGTATGACATCCTACGATTCAGGTTCTATTAACGGGCAGTTAGAGGCTGCTTTGACACTCGTCACATCTCGGCAGATTCCGTACCTACATCACCGGAATCGGCCGAGGTTACCCGAATGGCTGCTTTGAAAACATCATCAAACAGGAAACCGTGCTTAAAGTATTGCAAAGGTAACAGATCCATTTTGCTCTCGTCTGTGTCTGAAATTGGTTGGTTTGTTTTTAGAGTTTAGCATCATATTAACAGTTATGATAATGAAGAAACTGCCACTCTCCGTTGCGGGTAAGGTACGCGTGTGTGCTAAATGCGAGATATTATTGTTTTTGCCTCCTTGCAAAAAGCACGGATCTGATGCTGCCTTCACAGTAAAATATCATGTCAAAAGCAAAGGACACATGCAGAGTATTCCACCTGGCTACATGTTACCGACAATTTGTAAACTGGTTGATGCGATTATCCATTTAAAGCATGTAAAGCACTAACACCCATTGGAGGCAACCGAGAAGGGACTGATGGAGTAAGATGTTATACTTAATACCATCCAGTATATTACGAGAAAAGACGACGGAACATATGTGAATAGCTACTTACACACGACAAAACCTAGTTTGCCTCTTAAAACCATGACCTACATCTAGCACTTGTTACCCACAAAGTCAGTTTTCAAACAATTTTGTCATAAAGAGACAAAAAGGCATAAAATGGTGTCATTTTTATTATGACATTGTCATACACTGCCCTTAAAACACCTCAGTATTTTTAAATCGCAGTACTCTTGCTGTAAAGATGACCTCGGGCGATGCAAAGCTAAACATAATCTTCTCCATAATCATCATGACATTTTTACTAACTAGGGAGTTCCCGCAACTTTCCATCCAGATTATTAGTTTTTGAGAATACCGCGTGATAATAATAGTATCAACCCGGAAGCGATACTGTTATGGTAAACGAGCTTTGAGGTCTTCGTTTTCGGTATAACCTCCTCTCAACAGCTAAGATCATTTGAAGGTAGGTGCTTAGGGAGATGTAGCCGAAAAGAAATAGTGGGGAAAGAAAAATTGAAATTGTATATCTCAAATGTTGCAGGCAGCAACATATCCATTTTAGTTCCTACAAAGTCGGCTCAGCGGAAGACGTAGCCGGTTATGGTTTTCCTCTATGGTAGCAAATTACCTTTAACACGATTGTGTTAACAAGTAGAGGTATCTTAGTGAAAGAACATCGTTTAAGTTTATTTTTTTACAGATTACGCATCGCATCATAACGGCAGTGTGAAGAGAGACAAAAATAGAAGTTTGAAAAAAAGTGGTACGATTAAATAATGAAGTATGTTGATTAAGACAATGTTATTCCATCTTCATCGGGCCTATACAAAGTACAGACTTCTTCAGGGCCCCTCAACCCATATGCTCTTATTGTGATTCCTTGTAATGCCGCAGTCTAATTATCTCCCTTGCAACCCGCAGGGAACAGTTTCTAACTATGATATCCTGCAATGTAAAAGTCGAAAAGACCGTTACCAATTACCTGCCGGGGATAAATATCATTATGAAAAAAAAGAAACCGTGTAACTTATGTTTACTTAGTTTCGTTATCCGTTCCTTATTAGGTTACAACGGACTTCGTTTGTATTAATTAGTATAGACATCCATCAACCCTTGCAAATTAATCTGCTCCTTTGCTGACCCCATGTCCTTCACCTGGCAGTCTTTTAAATCAAAATATAGTGCTGGGCTATTTGTTTGTGTTGTAATGCTTAAAGACCTCTCCTTGACACAAATAGACCATTCTTTGCCTAGAATACACACACATATCCTGTCTCCGGCACACATGCACGCATACACAACAAACATGGAGACACGTCCTAAAATGACCTTTGCTGTTGATAGGACATTCAACTCTGTATATCCAACGTCAAAAAGAAACTCAAAGGACGTGACACACGTCAAAAGCAACTAAAAATAAAAATGAATGAGTTGAGCCTATTATATATATATATATATCATCGTACTTTGGGAATTGGTAAAAAAATAAACGTTTAAGGAATAATTCTGTCTTAAACAATAATCTATAGGAGAAGGACTTTGTTTGGTTTCTTAGTACATTGAACAAGTCAACATGTATCTGCTTTCCCAATTGAAACCATTCGAATCTATTCCTTTTCTTGTGTCCCTACAATTCCCTTATGACGTTGTCTCAATTGGTTGTGATATCCGCCTTTATATGATAATGACTGTTCCGATAACGTTTAACCCAAACAAATATTGCATCTATAAAGGAATGTGTGATGCCTAATGGAAAAGACAATATTTTATGTATTTTACGGCGTTTTAAGTTAGAAAGAACCAAACAAAAATAATCATAGACGTCCACACAATATCACATCATATACTTAAACTAAAAGGTTAATTGGTAAAGATGTTAAAACATAGAGAGAAACAGATCAGGGAGTTATTATTTGTAGCTCTACCTGGTTTATGGTGCCATTAAAATATTTTAAATGTAAACTTCAAGTCTTGCACATTCTGTTGCTATATAGGTTTAACATTAATTCAACCCTTCGACACAATCTAATCAAGCAGAAACACGGAAAGGACAGGTGACACAAAGTAAGCATGTCAAGAAAAATTATTAAAAAAAACCTGTTTTAAATAAATTAGCATAAATCCTACAGGAATTTGTATAAAATCAATTTATCTCGTTTACGGAATTAAGAGTATCAAAATGAAGGTATTTATTTGTGTGAAAAATGAATCGATATAAAAAACCATTTCAGTTGTAACATTTTGTTTTAAGATAGAAGACACTCCCATATAAGTACCCTTTAATCAGTCATGTGTGACTGCAAACGGTTTTGTCGACGGACAATACTAATCTACATCCTGTTCCATCATGTATTCTTGTCACCCATTTGTATATATGTATTCTCTACAGTGCATTGTTTATGAGAATAAAACAATTGTCATTGTCTTTGGAAATTTACATGTAAATTGATTTTATAACGAAATGACGTTTTAGAACGGCAGTGTCTAGTCAGGTACAAACAATTGCCCGCAAGGAAAGGAAGCAAAAGGTTTCTGAGCAACTATCCTAACATAAAGCAGCACGTGCTAATACATAATCACTTCGTCACGTTACTGGAGTGATTGATTGCATTTTTCGTTTTTGCAGCAGTTATGGTCATGACCGCACAGCATCTAGTAATGAGAGCAAGACCTGTAAGCGAAGGTCATACGAAAGTTGTGTCACAAACGATAAGGCCATCTCAAAGTGGCGTATCACTGACATGTTAAACCTGGGCACGGTGATGTGACACCTCACTTAATCAAATTATCCCGTCCCTATACGAGTAGCGAGATAACAGCGAAAAAAGGGTAGACAGCGAAGCAAGATAGAGGCACGAAGTGTTGAAAAGAATAGGGCATCGATTTCACCGGGTCGACGGGGAAGACAAGTTAGAAGTTGCAAGTTTCCAATAGGGGGCACATCAAATTTGGTCTTTTCTATTCCCAAAAACAGATCAGTTGAGTTTGCTAATATTACATCGTGAATACATCAGAATATAATCTGTACTTAACGCAAACACATGCATTCGATACAGCAGTAGATACACTAGCATAACGCGCATTAACGCACGTCTATAATGACCTTCGCTGTTGATAGGACGGTAAACCATGTACAGCCAACCCGACTTTTTACCAGCATGTATGTTGTTTGATAGTGATATAGTTTTTACCATAAACAGGTGTGCACATATTATATATCCTATGTCCATTTAACCTGTTGTCAGAATGAGATCTTATGAGAAAGACTCTGAAAGTTTAGTAAAATGACGCTTCAAAATTGCTTCTTGCAAATCGCCAACAGCGTAATTTAAAAAAAAATGTAGCAAGGATTTAAAACTAAGAACACACATGATTACGATGACTATGACTATGACAAATGGCATTATAATCAGACAAATAAATCCGAATACGAATTACCTTCAGTAGTCTTTTGGTTCGTAAATTATGAAATGTTTGCAAAATATCAGATAGCGGTTATAGACATTGAACGAAACCAGTTTTACATGCTTCATTTTCTAAATGCTATAAAATATGAAATGTCCGTGGAACACATTTTAGCGGATATATTTTTTTTCAAATGTACTTATATTCGTTACGTACAGACGAAATATGTAAAATGTTGAGGTTAATTGCGTAACGCTTCCTATTAAACAGTTTATGTCATATACATGAAGACGGGCAACCGTGTATGAACTTGTATTTTCTTTCTTTTGATAGCGCAGCTCTGATACATGTTGCGACTCTTGAGTGCTCCCAACTGAAATACCATGTCCATGACACCCTACACATAACATCACCGGTCACATTATACCTGTTGTCAGTGAAATTTGACTGGGTCTCTAGCATGGCATTTCATCGAAACAGAAATATAAAATCGGCTATTGGTTTTGTTTATTTTGTTGAACGCCCTATTAACAGCTAAGGTCATTTAAGGACGTACCCCCATAAGTGGTGTGCATGTCTGCATGTGTGCATATATGACGAAGACAGGGTTTGTTGGTGTATTTGCCTTCTTGCTATAGCGCGGCTGCTGCCAACTTTATAGTGCTGTCTCACTGAAATTACACACCAAGGGGCTTTGCTGTCACCTTTTTATGAAGGTTCAAACAGTTGAACAGCAAGTCAGCAATAATGTTTTTTTGTGGTGTTTGCAAAAATTGGAAAACGTACCGGATCACATTATTGACTAAAATGGAGGATTTATCGCAATATAATGTCTCTGAATAAGGCGAAATGGTGCTCAAGGTTCATAGTCTTCCTTTACCCTTTTTGAACTAGCATTAATCTTGATTTTCCGGACACCATTAAACATTCTGTATTAATGTGACCAAACATTACATGGCTACACGATCCGCGTCTGGATTCGTTATGTAATCATAGTCTTTAACGAATCAATTAGGACGCGTAGACTAAGTAATTATTGCATCCAGCAGACGACCAATGATTACATCTGAGGACAGAAAATTCTCATATTTTGGCGGACAATCTCATCAGAAATCACGATATAACAGTGAAAATTAGGTTTTGTTTCGTAATTGTTTCAAGGATAAGTGAAGAATCTTAAGGCTTTATTCTTTATAACTTTGTTTCTCTTACAAATCTCGTCATTACATGTCAAAACATATCAAATTAAGTTCACAAATGGGAATTTATTTTCAATTTCAACATACTTCATTACAATGTCTGGAAATCCAGATTACTGTTCTGTAACTTAATTTGTCAGCGTTTTAGAAACCAGAATGGATACTATTTTAGGTTTGCTTTTGTTTTTTCAAAGCGTTTAACATCATTTAAGTTTATTTAAGAACGTGCTTCCATGTGTATATGTGTGCAAATGTGTTGGAGGTAAAGGTTAGGGTAACCCTAACCCTAACCCTTGCCTCGATGCGATAGCGCAGGTCTGTTGCCGACTTTAAGACTGCAACTTTACTAAAATACCATGCTAAAGTCACCAATCAAGGTGTTCAACCTGGTAACATTATTCTGAAAACGACATTCTTTCATGAATATCAGATTGCGTTGATTATAACTATAATAAATAATAATAATAATAATTCGAAATTCTTATATACATATGTACCGCTTTATCACAAATTAGGTCGAATGTCGTCTCAAAGCGGTTCACAAATTATTATCCGTGGTTATAGAGCGGGTGCTGCCATATCGGCGCTCACAGCTAGCATTCAAGAATTCCGCACTGCCCAACCACGTACTCATATACAGCAGAGTAGACTTGATCAAGCGGAGTAAAGTATCTTTAACATCACAGTGCCGTGTCGTGACTCGAACCCACAACCCTACGGCCACGAGCCCGGCGTCCTACCACTAGACTACCGTGCCTCAACTGGTTATATGAAGCGTAATACACAAATACGTTTACCTAGACTGATATCTAAGAACTCTATCTCTGAAAACGATGTTGATTTTGATTGATCATCTGAAAACACTATATGGTAAATATCGAGTCTAATTTTGACACTTTTAATGACAAGATAACTCATATTTGTCATTGGTTCGTATTCCGTCTTCTCGTATTGCAGAGTTATTTTCTCTTGTGAGCAGGTATTGATTGTTACGTCACTGGTTTGTGAGAGTAACGTCATAATTTTTTGAGAAAACGACGTAATTTTCTCACACAAACCAATGACGTAACAATCAATACCTGCTCACAAGAGAAGATAACTCTGCAATACGCAAAGACGGAATAACAGGAGCTAGGGATATAAATATCAATGCTACATGTAAACTCTTCCCTACTCTGTAACCTCTTCCCTACTCTTTCCCTTCGTTTGGTGTCGCCCTAGGCACCCGTCCTCGTATGACCTTAGCTGTAGCGAGGACTTTAAACTTCAAACAAATAAACGTTAATAACATCCAGGAAAAAAAGGTAGGAGGCCCCATATGCCCTTCTCCAGACAGTACTCTATAGGATCTTTATGGTGATACAGACGTGCACGACAACATTGAATGCTACCACAGACGACCGTATAAACCACATTCACGTTGATTTATATGAAAGACGAGTCTACACTTGGATGTAAATATAGACTTGATGAGGACAGCATCAAATAGAAATGTCAATCTATGATGACTTTATATACGTCTAAAAACATAATTACAGCATTAGCGAATACACCTGGTCTTCTGTTCACAGCAGGAGAATACAGTACACCATTATTTGGTCATTATATGGGATTGTACTTTTAATGACAATGTTCTCAGAAAATATATTATTATGTTTATTCATCTAAAATGTATTTGGGTAAAATGTTGATGGTTGTTGTCATCCATTGCATTTTTATGTTTTGAAAAATCTTGAGATTAAAATTATCACTCAGGCGTCTGTAAAGATAATTAACAATACTTACGTTTATGGGTTCATCGTCACTTTCCCCTCATTTCCTGTTGCCTTTTGTTACCGCATTACAAATGCGAAATTAACAACGGCCTTATTGTCATGCTTGAGATGACCATTTACAGCCAAACATTTTATCATTGAATGCGGCGATTTGAAAACAAATGAATTAAATGCTTGACAAACGTGATAATTTACCGACTTTAAAAAGTGTTTGATACAAGTTTTGTCTTCATTTATAGAAGAGATTCAGAACACGTTGACCTGCAGAGTGATTGCATTTATTTCCAGAAAATATATAACAGTACAACAGACATGCATATGCATACAACATCAACCGTTCGTCAGCAACATGTCATATCTGACAAAGTGCTAATATCGAAGGGAAAGTTCCTTCTCGCCGTGTCCTGGTTATCACATTTCCGCGAATGACACTTGAAAGGGACTTGTTTGTGGCTAAATCATCTATGGACACCGTTTTCATCATATGAACGTAGCTGTATCTAGGACTTTAAACAAACTAAACCTCTCAAAGTATTACCCTGGTAGTTTCTGACACCAGTAATTACAACTGTCAGGGGCTTAAACGAAGTTGAATGCTTCTGACCTCTTAAAATCTTCCCGGAAGAGGGGAGTTGAATGCAATCAAATGCTTGAATCTCTCAAAGTGCGAACATAGTTCATGATATTGGGTCTTAATCCACGCCAAACGCTCTACATTTCTGAGAGTACGACCAATGTAGCATTCATCACAACCCTCGACGTCACTCACAGTCGAGCGTTCTGCTTCTCCTGGTCGATCCGGGCTGATACGGTGAGTAGCTTGTAATAAATATGGACAGACATGGTTATGGATTGGCGATATACAGCCTTACAAAGCTGTTAACACATACTGACAGGTAATTCAAGCTCCCGATACATATACCGAGATTTTTGCAAATTGACAAGATTACAAGAGGCATATTTCTATATTTAAGTCACAGTGATATGACCTGGTATGACATTTATTAGTAACCAGCCAAGTAGCAGGGGGACTATCTTCAGTATCTAGGACATCTATCATATCATACTTCTGACATCAGACAAGACATACTGTAGAATGTGTCGCTTAAAAGTTTGCAATAACCTTAACATAATTTACAGAACAATTTTCCTGATTTTGACGAAAGACATTATGCCGACTGCCAATGCATATTAGAGTCTATCATAATTATGAGGAATAGAAAATGTTATCCAAGGGCAAAGCGTTTGGTCATAACCAAATTATGTTGAGGTTCTGAAAAAGGGTAGAAATGACCTACCTCCTATACCTAAATAAAGATTGACTTTTTATTAAACCTCCTACCGTGCTCCTGGGTGACAAATCAACAATGATAAACCAAATACAACTTTAAATATAATAGTCTATCCCAGATGTATACCTCCAACGAAAACGTTGATTCAATAATGTCATGTATCAAACTCAAATTGACGCCACTATTCATAACGTCAATCGATATATTATTGAACGTTTGGAACTGAAAAATTTGTATTCACGCACTCCATATTCAGTATTGAAATTGTATTATTATATTTATTATAATTGCATTCTTAAATGCCTATCAGTACAAAAGAGCTTATTAGGGCCAATACAAACTGTATACAACATGTGAAAGGAAATGACATCAAACGAACGTAAAAGAAAAATTGAAAAAAGTAAAAGCGGCTATGGTTAGTTATATTTTTGATCAGACCAATGGTTGTTAGGTCGGTTAGAATTGTAGAGGGATTAACGTTTTTGAAAAGATATTGCGATCTGTTATATTATATAAAAATCTCTTGTTGGCTGGAGGTCAATTAAATATGATAGCAAAACAAATAGTTTCTCAACTTGGCGTCACCTTTCGCACTGTTACTATCTCCCATCTATATCTTTCAAACACTGGGATAAGAGATAGTTATCCTCCTGGAGTTTGGCTAATGTATTTTAAGAAGGTGCATGTTGTCTTCGCTTTTGATTCCGTTTTCTTGTTTTACTTTATGAACTACTTTGGTAGCGTAATGTAAAACATTAAACACAAAGAAGGTTAAACCAATGAAATTATTAATAGTTTTTTTTATCATAGTAGATAAAGCCGTATTGATATACTGTATGCAGGGAATTTGTTTGCTGCCGTTTAATTTTTGTCCTTTTCGCCCTCCGTAATGCGGGCGAATTTATCATTACAGCGAATATAAATAAACATGATATGCATAATTATTAAAGGTTAAGGGCGAAGTTAACACTGGGCGAAAATTTCCCGGTATACAGTATTAATCCCACTTGTTTTGCTGGCCAGAATAATGTATTTTGTAATAACAGATTCCTATCATTCAAAAGATTGTGCACAGTGCCCAAGGCCTCAAATGCCTCCGACAGGGAGACATTTATAAATAATACTTCTCTTTTTCTTTCGAAACCTGCACAGCATAAATCAACACAAGATGTCAAATATACAGCTGTCCTCTTACAGAAAACTAACATTTTCTTCATTTATTTCGCAACTGCGGACAGAGTGTTGATGGACGTCTGCAATAAACAGCTCGGATTCCGTAATAACGCGTACATATTACGATTTTACACCCCTTATCAAAAGACTTTATTGACAACACGTGTAAGGCACATGCATTTTTTAATAACTGCGTATAGAATTTATGTAAGCAAGATGTCCAGACGTGCATTCCAAAGTGGTAGTTTTCTTGATAATATATTGTATATGTCTCGTCCGGGGAAGCTGATATGCACGTTCCGTGGTGATGTATACGTAAACAAGTATGCTAGATTAAGGACCTTTGACATGAAAGCCGCTGACAAGAATATTTAAATTGAAAAACAAAATCTTCAATGGTACTTTATAACATGGTTTTCTTATACACAAGGAACGTAAATGTAATTAGGTTAAGTATAACGCTTGATACAAAACCGAAATTTCAAAAACCGTGCAGCGAATAAATTTAGCGGGGCATTGATATGGCGATATTGCGGGTCGACTTGTAGATCGCCAAATTTAAACAATCAAAATATAAAAAAAGTTCCCCACAACAACACATCGCCTCAAATACACATTGTCAGTTTGCGTTATTTTTGTAACGCGCCTCTTTATATTCATGCATGCATACACAAGACACATGAAGGAATGTCCTTAAATGACCTTTGCTGTTAAAAGGACGTTAAGTTGACAATGATGATGTTTGGACCCTATTCGCACTACTCACCGCCATACATAGAGGTAAATATATGCTCACAAATGCGGCTGGTGCTCAGTTATCCTCAGTATCCCTGGGTTGGGTTACGCTCCCTTTCGCTCACTACACCACTGAAATATGTCATGACAAAATAAAAAGCTCAGTGGGCATGAGACAAGTAGACTGGTTTGATACTTTGATATGTACCAAAACAATATCTCGGTCGCCTAACGGTAAAATTGACTGGCTTAAAGTTGGGTGTCGCTCTTCTGTAATCTTCAAAGGACATGAATCGGCCTAACGATTGGTCAGGAATTGTTTACCTGCGACCAATTGAAAACCGAATGCCTTTAATTTTGCTGACATAATTCAGAGGTGCAGAGAGCGAAAACTAGCGTTACTCTGGAGTATCGAGGATGTAGGTCCGCATGCTGCCTGCTTTTGAACACTAGTTTAACAGTTTACATTGATATTCCTCCGATGCCAAATAATATGTTCAATAATATGTACAGTATCAGGTAATTAGTGATTCCATTTAGATTATGCCGTCTCGCATTCCCATTCAAGATAGACTCGTAATAAGTTATTGCATATGAAAGTTTATAAGTTATTTTCTGTTGATCAAAGTAACGCTTTACTACAGTTAAAATATCATTATCAAATACCTTGAAAACTCCTTCAATATCACTTTCAGGTATAACGACGATGTGTTGTCTATTACTACAAGATATTTATTGACAACATCGATCGTATAGAGCCTCTTGAAGTCAAGTACACTACAGACCCTACTTTAGCCGCCTACATTAGTTCTTACTCGCTACATGACGGCAAGAGGAACAGCTTACATGTACTACTTAGCTGTATGATGTGCGTGGCGATTTCGGTTTCTCTATTGTAAACTTTCCCTTTAATAAAAGTAACATACCTTTCCCCCACCTATGTCGCAGTTTGTACGATTTTAATGGGTTTGCAACTAACATTTCGATTTTTGCGATTGATGTCGAATTCTTCATATAGGATTTCGAGAGATACAGTGTGATGAAGGTGAACAGCTTTTTAGCTCACCTGGGCCGAAAGGCCAAGTGAGCTTTTACCGAAGTGCAGCGTCCGTCGTCCGTCCGTCCGGCGTCAGCTTTACCAAGGGTCTAGTGTAACCCCCTGGGTATCGAGGATGCTTCTAAGTACATGGATATTATGTTTATTTTGTGTTATTCAAATATTTTACATTTGTATAACGACAAGTGATGTCTAATGTTTAACATAATATTGACAGAAATTTAAAACGATGTTGCGAAATAATTTCTTTTATTCTACAATTTGTATTAAATTTAATTAATTTACTTAAGTAGTGTTTGGAGGCACTGCATTGATATAATTTTAATCAGACGACAAACAGTATTCTTTAATGATTTGTAAAACACTAACATCAGCTTATGTCGAGAAATGAAATCGTAACTTTTGTCAGGAAGTCAACGTAATAGAAAAGATTTCTGATTATGCCTTCATTTAACACTTTGCATCAATTGCAAAGAACATGTCCCCTCAGCAAACACACGCATGAGGTATCGAATAAATACGCAATACCTTGATAAAACAAATAACATCACCCACATGTAGATTAGCTGATAAGCGATGTTTGATAAATGGGTCGTAACAAATGCAGGGCATCTGGAAAACGAAACTAAAAAACAAAGGAGCGATGCAAGATTAAAGTGTTTGTGTGAATGTCGAAGGTTTTGGTATCATATCAGCAATGATCTAGAAAGACATTAAAACAAAGGACAAATGTATACACAGATATAGGTATATATCGTGTCTTTTTATGCCGGACGGCTACTTTCCGTCCACTCTTTTATTGACGTTTTTCTAAGTTTGACGATCTTTTGTAGACAATGTGTCGTGTATGACATATATCATTGAAATCTGCTGATTTGTGTCTCCTGTTGTCTGTAATGCTGCATAGTTTACGACCGTGTACAACGCATATATCTGATTGGTTGTCTTCTGCAATAAATGCACCCTCTTATGTTGCCCTGAATTTATCGACGAAGTATCCAAAATTACTATTTTATTTTTAATGCATAGTTCCATAGAACATTAATATTTATCCGTTTATTTTTATGTTTACTTTTGGTGACAGTTAAAATGCAAGTCCTGATGCCGATCTGTTTTGATAACGCAGAAAGGGACAGCGATCTGAGTTACGAATCGAAAACTGGAGTTTTTTTATTGTATTATTATGTATTAACATTGAGTTTGTCTGGTTTTCTGCAAAATAACTTTTCTCAAGTTTAGTTTTATCAACAAACTTTTCACAGACTGATACTGAACTAATGACTGTTTGCGTACATCTTTGTTTTTATCTTTAAATTGTCTTATGTATTTGTTTGATTGGTCGATCAACTCAATATGATCAGAGTAACGTACATGTAGTTGTCCCGGACATGTGGGGCTAACAGATAATGAAAAGGTAGATCGTGCCGCGAAAGCAGTACTATTGGTACCACCTGTTGATTTAAAACTTTATTTTACTGATTTTAAACCACTTATAACACATTTTTAACATCACAGTGGTGGAATAGTTTGAAACAATGCGTGGATAATATATTTGAATGTATTAAATCTGAAATCGGTGAATGGCATCCTCGCTTCATAGAGAGGAGCCGAGATGAGGTTGTCCTTGCCCGTCTTCGGATGGGTCATTCATACATTACCTATTTGTTTATTTAAATTTTAAGACCAGCGTCAATGCATAGCGTGTGAGGAACCATTTACATTAAAACACTTGGTATAAGTTTATGCCGACCTTCAGTCACAATGTCGATTTGCGCAGGGGTTATGCTGT